>MCFG01000277.1:22500-30000 GCA_002104895.1 Anaeromyces robustus | reverse complement strand
CCCACCCTTCTTTTTAGTTTCTTTGGCATTATCATTTATATCATCAATACTAAAGGTAGAGGAAGAATTATTTCTTGAATATTTTTTAATAGTAATTACTTTTGTCTTAGCAAATTGTTTTCCATTAACAATTGTATTCTTTTCAGTTAAATCATCAATTTCTTTTTCAATTAATCCCATAAATTTCATATTTTTAAAGATTGAATTTAATTCTTCATTAACTTTTTTAGATTTGTTTTGATTCTTCCTTTCATTTTCCTTTAATTTTTTTTCACTATTTACATTGTTATTATTTTCATTATCATTATTACTTTTATTATTATTATTATTATTATTATTATTATTCTTTTTATTATTGGATTTCTTAGAATTTATTGTTAATTTTTCAGTATTAACTTTTTCAGAATTTGTTGTTGTTTGTTGTGGTGGAGTTAACTTGACAATATCAGAAAATGATGGCTTCTTAGGAAGAGTCTTTTTAATTACAGGTTCCTTTTTTATATTTTCTTTCTTTTCGTTTTCTTTATTATCTTCCTTTTCTTTGTTCATATTTTTCATTGATCTTATTTTTGATACTAATCTCCACCATTTTTGTATTTTTATTATACTATCTATATTATTTTGATATTTCTTTTGAATTTCTTCTTTATTTTCTTCTTTTTTATTATTTACATTATCTTGTGGTTTTGGCTTTACAGTATCATTCTCTATAGAAGTTTTATTGTTTTCAAAAGAAAGTCTTTTAGTTTTTTCTGAAATAATGTTAATTAATGAATCTGTTTTATTTTCATTTTTTATTTCATTTATTTTTAAAGTATTATTTACATTAGTCTTCTTTTGTTTTAATACGTCAGAATACTTCATAATTGGTTTAGGTATTAGAGTGTCGTTTTTTGAGATTTTTGATTTACTCAGACTAGGAAAATTATTTTCACTTAACATTTTAATATATTTCTTTTCTTAACTTTTTCTTTCTTTCTTTTTTTCTTCTTCTTCTTTATATGATAATTTTACTAAGTGAATTTTTAATAGTTATCCAATCAATAAATTAATTACTTCCTTAATATATTCTTTTTTTAAATTTCAAAGCTCAAACTTTTTTCTCTTATTTGTTAAATATTATTTATTGAGGATTCAATATATTTATCTTTATTCAATGAATATTTATATATATTATAAAAAAGTTTTAAAAAAATATTAATAAATGAATTCTGTTGTTATGAAATTAAAATATTTCCAAATTATATTTTTAATCGACACAAATTATTTTAATTATATTTTCCTGAAATATCTAAAAATTACGATTATTCTATTAATAATTTATATAATTATTTTATTTTTACTATCATAAATATAATATATAAATTATTAATAAATTTAAATTTATAAATTTATATTTTTTTTGCTATTAAATTAATTATTATACTTTTTTTTAATTATTAAATAAAAGGAATTTTTATATTTTATATTTATATTTTTATTGTATTTTTCTTTAAATTTTTAACCTTATTTTATCCCTTTTTTTTTATTTAACTTTTAATTAAAATGACTATTTATTATTATTATTTGAATATTAAATATTCTTAATACTAAAGAATAATAATAAATTTATTATTTTTTAATGATTTATTAAATTAATATATATTAATATTAATATAACTTTTAATATTCTTAAATTATTTTATAGTATTATTTTTTTTAAAAAAAAGAAAATTTTATTTTTACTTATTTTTAAAAAAGCGTTTCCTTTAAAAAATTGTTCCTTTAATTCTGTTTTTATGTGTAAAAAAAATGGTTATTATGATTTTTATCCTTAACTCTTTTTTTTTACTTGAAACTTAAAAAAAATTAAAAATAAATTTAACAATGTTTATCTATGATTACTATATATATTTCAAAATTATACTTTATTAAAATTGAATTCTGTTTAATCTAAATTTAAAATGTATACAATAAACAGAATTCTTTAATAAATATTATAATATTTATTCTAATTTATCAAAATTATTCTTAATTTATTCTTTAAATATTTTTATTTTTAGTTTTTTTTAAATTTTTATTTTATTTTCTTTATTTTTTTAAATTTTTTTTTTTTTTTTAATTATTTCAAAATTAAAAAAAATAACAACAATCAAAATTTTATTTTTTCCTATGATCTCTATGATAATAACAAAGAACTAAAAAAAAAATTATTTTCTTTTCTTTTATATATATGAAAATAATTTAATAATCACAATTTTTATTAATAATTCATATATTAAAAAAAAATTTTTTTTTTTTTTTTTTTTTAAAACATTTAATTATTTTAATAATAAAAATAATTAAATTGATTACATTCTAATATATTGTTGAATATAGAAATTTCAATCTTATTAAATTCTTTTCTATTTATTAATTTTTCTTTTTTTTAAAAAAAAATATTTATTTATTTATTTATTAATTATTAATTTATTTATTTATTTATTTATTTATATATTTGTATATTTATTTATTTATTTATTAATAATTAGTTAATTATTTATTAACTTATTTATTTATTTATTCACTATTAGATTTTTTTCGATAATTTATTATAATATATATAATTAAATATAATTTATTAATAATATATTTGTATATAATATAAAATATATTACATATATTGTATACAATATAAATATTATAATATAATATTAATATAAAAATAATTATTTGGTATGTATAATAATATATATATTTATATATATTATATAATATATTATATATAAAAAAAGATAAAGAATAAATTAATTAATTAATTAATTTTTTTTTTCTTTCTATTTTTAAAAAAAATGTAAAAATAGATAATTTGAAATTTGAAATATTTGAAATTTGTGTATGACAGAAAAAATAGAGCAAATAATATAAATTGATAATTATTATTATTATTATTATTTTTTAAATATATATTTTATAAACCTTTTTAAAAATAACCTATTTAATAATAAAATAATAAAATAATAAAATATTATATAATAAATATTTTATTATATAAATATTTTTTTTAATATTTTTATTACTTTTTTTATAATATTATCATCATTATTATTATTATTATAATTATTATTATAATTCAAATATTAATAATATTTAATAATATGGCATAATGTTACATAACCAACACAACTATATTTTAATATATAATGAAATGTCTTTTATATATTTTATAAGAATTTGATAAAATACTTTTAATTAATATCAAAATATATCTTTTTTATTTTTATTATTATTTATTATTAATAAATATTAATTAATATTAAATTATATATTTATATTTATATTATTATATTTTTATATTATATATTTATATTATTATATATTTATATATTTATATATTAATATATTTATATATTTATATTTATTTATTTATATATTTATATTATTATCTATGATGACAAAATAAATATTAAAAATATTATACATTTGATTTAATATGTTAAAATACATAATTGACATAATTTATAATTGAAATTAATATATTGTTCAATATATTGTAATATATAAACAAATACTTCTGTTATCTTAAATATTTAAAATAAAAATATAAAATATAATTATTATAAATATTTTTAAATCATAATATTAATATTCATATGAAATAATAATTGATTAAAAAATGATTATTATGTTTTTTTTTTTTTTTACAGTTTAAATAATAATATATTAAATTACCTGCTTTAATCACTTCAACGAAATTTGTAAACGTTTCATTACATCATTGTTATTATTGCATTTTTTACAATGCAATGAAACTATGCATAGGATTTATTACTTTATCGTTTAATAAATTTAATTTCTTTTTTTTTTTTTTTTTCTATTTTCTCTTAATCTTTTTTTCTTGTGTAAAGGCGATTCTTATAAAAATTTATCTAAAGAATTACTTGAAATATTATCCATTAATAATAAATATATATATGGAATTTTAATTTCAAACCCAAATCTTAACTATTAGACTAAGCTAGTTTATATTTTATTAATATTTCATTTATTATGTATATAATAATGCATTATCATTTGTTGAATAGATTTTAAGTAATTATTTTACCTTTTTTTTTTTTTTTTGTTTAATTTGACTTTCATAAAAATCATATTTAAGAATAAGTTTATTATTTTAACCTTTTTTATTTTTTTTTTTTTTCTTTAATAATATTTAAATTTATTATGAATCTAATACTCCATATATTATGTTTTTTTATATTTTGTTAAACTTTTTTTTTTCGATTATATAAGTACTAATAAATAATAATAATAATAATAATAATCCTTAAACTTTTTTTTTCGATTTTATAAGTACTAATAAATAATAATAATAATAATAATAATAAAGATTAAGAATAATGATAATAATAAACTTTTTTAAGTTAATGTTATAAAATAATGATTATTATTAAAAATATATAAAAATTTTCCTACACTGTATTATTTTTTATTAATGATAAAAACTTAAAAAAAAAAAAATTAAAAAATAAAGTTAATTATTTTGATTTACATTAATTACATTCCACTTTTATAGAGTTTAGCTAGAATAATATAAAAAAAAATTCATATTAGATGATTTACATGTTAAAGTTTGGAATATTTATTTAAAAAGAAATTTAAAAATATATAGAAAATATATTATAATAATTAACTAAAAAAAAAAAATTAATTAAAAATAAAGAATTAAGTAAGGAATTTTAAAAATTATCTGTTGTATATAATGCGTTAACTTTTTTTATATTATATTTTATTTTAATATTTAACTAAGAATCATTTTTATAATTATTTATTATAATTATTTTTACTATCAAATAAAAAAAAAATAGTATTACAATAATTTTTTAAGTTTTATTATGTTAAAAGAAAATATTTCCATATAGTAATTTTAATAATATTATATTATATTATATTATATTATATAATTTTCTTTTTTGAAGTAATAATGAAAAAATTTTAATTACTATAAATTTTAGAAAAAAAAATAAAATAAAAAAATTACAATATGGAAAAATAATTCTTTTAAAATAATACAAATTTAAAAAATTATATAGTATTTATAATTTTCTTTTGTAAAGTAATAATAAAATAATTTAAATTACTATAAATTAAAATAAAAATAAAATATAGTTATTATTCAAAAGAAAAAAAAATAATATTTTTTTCCTTCTTTTTTTTTTTTTGATTGAAATAAAGTATTAACTATAAAAAATTATAAAATGAAAAAAGAAAAAAGAAAAGATTTGTGTTTTTTATATTTATTAATTTTTATATTTCTAACAATTAATAAATGTAAAACAATTTTTTTTTTATTTTATTTTATTTTTTAATATAGTATATTTTTTATCAAATATTTAATTTTAATATATTAACCAAAAATATTTAATTTAATATATAATAAAATTTCTTAATTTATATTATTTATATATAATTATAAAATAAAATAAAAAAAAAATAAAAAATAATAAAAATAGATTTGATAAGTAATGTAAATGCTATAGAAATAAATGTATTGGCTTATTCATATAATGAAAAATTACAATTATATACCGAATTAATTAATGAATTTAATAATTATTCAAAAGAACAACAATTGAATATAACATTACAATATACCTTTTTGACTCCTGATAATTCAACCACTTATATTCATAATTATGATTCATTAATGGACACTCTTCTTTCTAAAAAATCAGATAAATATGATATATTTTTTTATTTTGATTCTCATACAAAGAAATATGGTAGTCATTTTGTAAATTTAGAAAAATATTTACCAGAAGAACATATAAATATGTTTGATGAAAGATTATTATCAAGCTTGTTAAAATATAAGGATACAGTTGTTGGACTTGTAATTAACAAATAAATTATTATTATTATATATTTGTTAAATTCTTAATTAATAATAACAAAAAAATAAATTAATTTTTTTTTTTTTCATTTCTTTTTACTATTATAACAATATCCTAATTCTATTATATGAAAATTATTACGAAAACTATAATTTTTTTTTATTCTATATTATAAAATTTTCATTTAGCCTATAAACCTAGATTTAAATGTTTTATATTCAAATAAAATGCTATTACGTAAATATGGAAAAAACGAACCAAAAACATGGGATGAATTAATTGATATTGGAAAAGAAATTATGCAAAAAGAAAATAATACCGATTTACTTATTTATAATGGCTTATTTAATCGTAAGTTTTAAGAAAGATAAAATAGTAATAAGTAATAATAAGTAATAATAATAAGTAATAATAATAAGTAATAATAATAAGTAATAATAAGTAATAATAATAAGTAATAATAAGTAATAATAAGTAATAAGTAATAATAAGTAATAATAATAATAATAATAATAATAGTAATAATAATAATAATAATAATAATAATAATATTAATAATAATAATAATAATAATAATAATAATAATAATAATAATAATAATAATAATAGTAATAAGTAATAATAAGTAATAATAAATAATAATAATAAGTAATAATAATAAGTAATAATAATAAGTAATAATAAGTAATAATTAGTAATAATAATAAGTAATAATAATAAGTAATAATAATAAGTAATAATAAGTAATAATTAGTAATAATAATAAGTAATAATAAGTAATAAGTAATAATAATAATAATAATAATAATAATAATAATAATAATAAGTAATAATAAGTAATAAATAAGTAATAATAAGTAATAATAAGTAATAAATAAGTAATAAATAAGTAATAATAAGTAATAATAAGTAATAAGTAATAATAATAATAATAATAATAATAATAATAATAATAATAATAATAATAATAATAATAATAATAATAATAATAATAATAAGTAATAATAAGTAATAAATAAGTAATAATAAGTAATAAATAAGTAATAATAAGTAATAATAAGTAATAAATAAGTAATAAATAAGTAATAATAAGTAATAATAAGTAATAATAATAATAATTTTTATTTTTATTTTTATGATACTATAATTACTTTAATACTTTTTTAAAAATTTAAAAAATGTAGATGGAGATGAGGGTGAATTAGCTTTTTTTGAAATGATTCATTCATATAGAGAATCTAATGATGATGAATTTCCAAAAATGAGTAGTAAAGAAAGTTATAATGCATTAAAAATGATAAAGAAATTGAAAGATGAAATTGGTTCAGGTATATATATTATTATTATAATAGTATTTTATATATAAGCATATAATAAATTTAAAATCATAAATTTATAATAAAGAAAAAAAAAAAAACTAATAATAAAAAAATATATATATAAATTACTTTTATTGTATTATATTATATTTTCTATTATTATTATTAATATTATCCATATCCTTATCATTGTTATATATTATATATTATATATTATATATTATATATTATTATTACAAAACAAATATATATATATTTTTTATTATACTTTATATTTTATTTATTTTGCTTTTGACAATAAAATTTATAAATTATTAATAATGGGGGGAATG
>MCFG01000277.1:0-17500 GCA_002104895.1 Anaeromyces robustus | reverse complement strand
ACGGTTATATTAGTGCAGTTTCAAATAATACATTTAAATCTGTTCTTTCAGAGAAAGGAAATAGTAAATCACCTTTGTATATAAGAAAATCAATTAATACAACTCAATCTAATCCATCAAATGGAGAAGTTAATCATAAAAATATAATAAGTACTTCACCAATATTTTCAAATATATTAAAATATCATTATAAAGTATCAAAATAATAAATAATAAATAATAAATAATAAATAATAAATAATAAATAATAAATAATAATAAATTGATGATAGTAATAAAAAATAACAAAAAAAAAAAAAAAAAAAAAAAATCTGATAGTAATATAAAATCTAATAGAAGGTTCTATATCGATTTTAAGTATATTTTATGTTAAGTATTTTTTTTTTTTTTTTATTTTATTAAGGTAATAAAAATGATAAATTCAAAAAAACTAAAAAAAAAAAAAAATTACTTAACATAACATATATATATGCTTAACTTTTTTTTTTTTTTTTTTAATACATTTTAGAAATATTTTTAATTAAATAATCAAAAATAAAAAAACAAAAAAAATTAAAACAAAAAATATATATAAATAATTTTATATATTAAACTTTTTTTTTAATTTGTTTATTGAATTTTTTAACTTAAATAAAATAAATCAAATAAATAAATAAATAAATAAATAAATAAATAGATAAATAAATAAATAAATAAATAAATAAATAGATAAATAAATAAATAAATAAATAAATAAATAAATAAATAAATAAATAAATAAATAAATAAATAAATAAATAAATAAATAAATAAATAAATAAAAAGAAAAATGTTGAATTATAGAAAAATATCAAGTTCTTTTTATATATATGAATATAAATATATATATAAATGAAATTTATAAATTCTAATCGAAAATATATATTTTATAATTTAACTTTTAATAATGAAATAATGCTAGATTTATATTTATAATATATATAGTAGAATTTTTTTTATTTATTTTATTTATTAATTAATTCATTAATTAAAAAATTATGTGTTTTTTCGATTATTTTACTTATATAAATCATATGTAATAAATTGTAAGAAAAAAAAAAAAATAAAATAAAATAGATATACGAAACTTATAAATAATAATTATAAAAAAAAAAAAAAAACAAATGAAAGAAATTTTTGTGAATGAATAATATAAATATTATAAATAATTATATATATTATATTATTACATTGTAAATTTCATATTATATTATGTTATGTTATGATATACTATATTATAAGAAAAGAAAAAAAAATGTATAATATTAATATAAATTTTTTGATTATTTATTCTAAACCTATACAGATATAGAGACATATATATATATATATGGTGATATCTATTATATATATTATATATATTATATATATTATATCTATTATATATTATATATATTATATATATAATTTAATTTTTTTTTTTTTTATTTTATATATATCTTTCTAATAATAAGATGATCTTTCATAACTTGGTACAGGAGAACCTTTTCTTGTTACTTTTCTTTTTAAAGAAGTTGCTCTACGTTTTAATCCTTCATAAGCTCTTGGACTTTTCTTTTTAACTAATAATAAACCTATACCTGCAGCTCCTAAAACACCACCACCAATCATAGCTGCAACACCATATTTAGAACCTTTATTTCCTCCTTCTTTTAATTCATCTTTAACAACTTGAGTTGGTGCAAGTGTTTTAGTGGTAGTACTTTTTGGTGGTAAAATTCCTGGTGTAGTATTAATATTATTATTATTATTAATATTATTGATATCAGTACCATTTAAATTTAAATTGTTAATATCTGTTGGAACAGATTTTGGTGGAAGTTTTGGTGGAAGTGAATTGGTTGCAACAGCATTTTGTATTGGTATAGTTTTAGTAGTATTAATTGGTAATCCTTTAGTAGGTAATTCATTAATATTTGGTAAAGTATTATAATTTATAGGTAAAGTTTTTAAATGACTTGTAGTATATCTAGTAGTAGAACGTCTAGTAGTAGTAGTTGTAGTACGTCTAGTTGTAGTACGTCTGGTAGTTGTACGTCTAGTCGTTCTACGTTTATAATCATCATTGGAAGAACCACTGGATGAACCACTAGATGAACCACTGGATGAACCACTTGAAGAACTACTAAGAGAAGGATTAAAAGTTCTAGTATTATCAGAACTTAAAGCTAATTTTTGAGCATTAGCTTTAAAAGCAGAAATAAATTGATCATGAGATAAATTAAATTTTAAACCAGCAGAACTAGCTTTATTTGCATATGGTCCTTTTAATAATTTACCATTTCTTGAATAAATAACCCATATAACATTACCAACACCTGTATTATAACTTAAAAGTTCAGCAAATGCTTTTTTTGATAAATCAACATGATATTCTTCACAAGTTGCGCAAGAATCAACAACTCTTGCTTTAACTTTTTTTTTTAAATATTAAATATAATTAAATAATTATTATTTATTGCCGAATTTTTTATTATAATTATTGATATTGTTTATTATTTGTTGTATATATTATAAATAAAAACAAAAATTATAATAATAATAAATAGAAAAAATATAAAATTAGAACAGTTATGATATAGATTTTTAATATAAAATATAATATATATTATATAATACATAATATATATATTTTATATATATATATATAAAAACATACCCATTTTAGGACTTCCATTAGTTAACATGACAATTACATATTGGTCACAGACTTGTTTCCATGGATAATAAATACTCTATTATAATTATTTTGGTAAAAAAAAAAAAAATTTTTTTTTTCATAAATTAAATTATTATATATATATAAAATAAAATGATAAAATGTTAATAAAAATAAATAAAAATAAATAAATATATAATTACAATAAATGATTATAAAATATTAAAATTTAAAAAGTAAAATAATAGTAATAATAATAATAATAATAATAATAATAATAATAATAATAATAATAATAATAATAATAATAATAATAATAATAATAATAATAATAATAATAATAATAATAATAATAATAATAATAATAATAATAATAATAATAATAATAATAATAATAATAATAATAATAATAATAATAATAATAATAATTAATAATTCATATATAATAATAAAACTTACTAAAGCAGCATAATAAGATCCAAGAGGTATTTCACAAGAAGGGTCTAATTCAGAATTATTATCATCTTTACCACCATAAAATGTAATTTCATAATTCCATGCTGAAATTTCGTCAGCAAAAGAAAATGAAAATAACAAACTAATGAATAAAAATAATATATTTAATAATTTCATTTTCTTTTTTCTTTTTTTCTTTATATATATATAACTGATATATTCGAAAAATATTTTATACTGTTATTTATTTATTATTTATTTATATATATATATTATAGGTAATAATTATATATATATGTAGAATCGATAAAAAAAGAAAAGAAAAAAAAAAGAAAAAATTAAAATAAATGTATCTCTAATGATATATAATATTAAATATGAATTTAAAAGATAAAATAAATTTTAAAAGATAAAATAAAAATTGAAAGATAAAAAAAAAAAAAAAAAAAAATTCAAATCTTTTATTGTTATATTTATATTTATATATTTATATATTTATTATATACAAAAATAAAAAAAATTTTTTTTCTCTCTTTTTTTTTTTACTTTAAATTAAAACATATATTAAATTTTATATTAAAATTTATTCTAATTTAAATAATATTTAATAATTTTATATTTTATAGAATTCTTTTTTTTTTCTTCTAATTTATTATTATTATTATTATAATTATTATTAATAAAATAGTTATATAAATATTAAAAAATCATCCGTTTAACTATTAAATAAATAATTAATTATAATATTATTTATTAAGTATTTTATTTATTTATTTATTTAGGTATTATTATTTATTTATTTAATTATTAATTTATTCATTCATTTACTTATTAATAATATTTTCACATAGTTGTAATTATTTATTATATAATAAAGTGGATTTTAACATTCATAATCTTTTATTTTTTTTTTTAATTAGAATTTATTATATTATATATTTATATTGTGAATAAAAATAAAAATAATAATAATTGTAGTTTAAAAAAAGGGAAAAAAAAAAAGAAAAAAAGATTGATTCTACATTTTTTTTAATAAAAACGAAACTAGAATTTTTATTTCATTTTATTTCATTTTATTTTATAAATTATAAATTATAAATTATAAATTATAAAATAATTATTAATTAATAATTAATAATAAAAAAATTCATTTTTATTAATTAAATGACTTTCTTTTTTTTTTTAAAATGATTTATTCATTTTATAAACATTTTATAAACATTTTTTAGTTTTTTTTTTTCAACCCTGAAAAGTTAATAAATAATAATAAATAATAATAAAAAATTTATAATAAAAAAAATGTTCATGTTTTAAATTTTAATGATTTTTTATTGAAATTTTTATTTATTAATTATAAAGCAAAAAAAAAAAAAAAAAAAAAGAAAAATTGTAATTAAATAAATAAATAAATAATTTAAATAAATAAATAATAAATAAATAATAAATATTGAATTAAATAAATAAATAAAATTAATATTAAATAAATAAATATTAAATAAATCATGAATGATCAAACTTGCCGCTAAAAATAATATAAAATTAAAACTCGTACAAAAAAAAGTTAAAATTAGTTAAAAACTTTATAAATAATAAAAAAAAGTTTTTTATGTGACACAAAATAAATTAAATTTTTTAAATTTTTATTAAAATTAAAATTGTTTTTTTTTTTTTATCAATTTGAGAATTTCTAAAAAGTAAAAAAAAAAAGGAACAAAAAATTTATTTTATTATTTATTATTTATTATTATTTATTATTATTTATTAATAATTTATATTTAAAAGTTTTTTTTTTTCTTTCTTAACTATTTAAAATCTTTTTATTTCTTATTTCTTATTTCTTATTTATTTTTAATATTTTATATTTTATATTATAACACTATTCTATTAATATAAATACATATATATGATTATAATTATAATTATAATTATAATTAGATATATATATTTTTTAATTTCTAATATTTCAATTTCTATAGATAAATATCAGCAGTTAATAAATACCATAAATGTTTATACTATAATTGCATATGTAATAATAATAATAATAAAAACTTTTACTATTTGCTAAGTTTTAATATATTTGAAAAAATAATTCATGAAAATTGTACAATAAGAATATATGTATTTATATTAATTGTGGCTTGTGTAATATAATTTGAAATATCTAATACAATGAAGAAACATTGAAATGATTCAAAGTTGCATTTTGCTAAGCAATACAGTTAATGAAGAAGCATTGAAATGAATCAAAATTGCATTTTTGTTAAGTAACACTTTTAATAATAAAGAAACATTGAAATTTAAATTCAAATTTATATAAATAAAATAATAAAAATAATAAATTATTATTTATATAATCCTTAATTCTAATATTTGTATTAAAGAATATTCCAACAATTTTTTTTTTCAATTATTTTAACTATCTACGTTTTTAAAAAATAATAATTTAACACACATCTTTCCCTTCCCCTCTATCTTTTTTTTTTTTAATTTTAATTTTAATCATCATATATATTTATTTATTTATTTCTTTTTTTTGTTTTTATAACATCTAGAATCATTTCTCTCCTAATTCTTATATCATATTATATAAATGTTATTTTATATTATTATTTAAGTGGCGTTGCACATACATAAATCTTTACCAACTTTAAAAAAATTTTTTTTTTGGTTTTTGTTTTTGTGGTTGTTTATGTCATTGTTAATTAAAAAAAAATCAGATGAATTATTTTTTAGGGATTTATTATAAAAATAAAAAATATCAAAAATATCATATGAATATAATAAATAAAAAAAAAAAAAAAAGAAAGAAATATTAAGGAAAAAAAAATTTATTTATTAAGGAAAAAAAAAATTATTTATTTATTTATTTATTTATTTATATATTAATGAATTTATTATTTATTGAATTATTATTAATAAAATACTTATATCTTTGAATATTTATATAAAATATATATTTATATGTATACTTATTTATTTATTATAAAAACTTTTTACCATTCAAATTAGATTATGGATAAACTTTTATTATTTTTTTATATATATTTTTATATATATAGGAAAAAAATATATTCATACATACATACATACATACATACATACATACATGCATGCATGCAAAACTCTTAATATAGTAATGAAAATAATGAAAAAAAAAAAAAAAAATCAAAAAAAATTAATAAAATAAAAAACAACAAACAAACATTATTATAATAAATTAATCAATACGAATTTAACAAAAAAGAAAAATTATATATATATAATATATAACATATAACATATAACATATAACATATAACATACACACATACACATACATTCACACATACACATACACATTCAAATTAATCTCTAATCTAATTTTTTTTATATTATTATTAACAGAATAATAAAAATCAATTCAATTCAATTCAAAAAAAAAAAATTTTAAAAAAACTTAATATTTAAAAATAGTTTTAAAGAGTGTTATAAAAATTAACTTATTAAATTATTAATGTATTATAGTTAACACTTTTTTTATATTTTATTTTATTTTATTTTATTTTTATTTTTATTTTTATTTTATTTCGTTATATTGTTTCTTATTTTATTTTACTTTATTTTATTTCGTTATTTTATTTCTTATTTTATTTCATTATATTGTTTTATCGTTTTTATTTTTTTTATTGTTTTTTTTTTTTTTTTTTTTTATTTTTGGCTTTTTTTTTCATTATAATAATAATTAAATAATCATTAAATATAAAGAAGAAAAGAAAAGATTTATCTATCTAGGATATAAAAAATAAAAAATTTTTTTTAAATATCAATATAAATAATAATAATAATAATATAAATATAAATAGCATAAACTCTTTTTTAAAAATTTACTTGAAAAAAAAAAGAAAAGAAAATAAAAAAAAAAAAAGGAACTATATTAAGAATTATCTTTTAATAATTTTCAATATATTTTTATTTTTATTTTTATTTTTATTTTAAATTTCTTTTTTCCTTTTCCTTTTTTTTTTTTTTTTTTTTATTTTTTTTTTCCTCTTTTTTTTTTTTTATTTTCTTCTTATTTTTATTTTTTTATTTTTTTTGTTATTTTTTTTTTAGGAAAATTATATATATATTTAATTCTTTTTTTTTTTTAATTCTTTTTCCTTTTTTCTTTTTCTTTTTTTTCTTCTTAAGGAAGAAAAAGAAGAAAGAGAGAAAAAAATAAAAATAAAAATGAATAATATATATATATATATCTATTTATTAATTAATTAAATCCTAAAAAAAAAAAAATAAAAAATAAAAAATAAAAAAAATAAAAAGAAAAAATGATAAAGTAAAAAGGAAATATAGTAAAAAAAAAAAAAAAAAAAAAAAAGTATAGAAAAAAAAGAAAAATATATATATATATCTATTTATTATTTAATTAATGAATATACTATTTAATTACTATTTTTATTTTTATTAATTATTAATTATTAATTATTAAAAGATTATTATTATTTTATTCTTTTATTTTCAAACTATTTTACTAATAATAATAAAAATTTTATTTTTTTTTTTCAAAAAAAAAAAAAAAAAAAAAAAAAAATTATATAAATATATATATATATATAAATAAATTCTAAATAATAAATATTAATATAAAAAAAAAAAAAAAAAACTATTTATCAATTAATTATTTAAAATAAAAATAAAAAAAAAAAGTTTTCTTTTTTTCTTTTTTTTTTTTTTTTTTTTTTATTTTTATTTTATATATATATGTAATATATTTTATGGGAGGGTTTTTTTTTTTTTTTTTTTTTTTTTCTAAAGAAAAAAAAAAAAAAATTATTATTACTAGTTAAGTATGAATATATACTATTATATTATTATATTAAAATTATTATATTATCATTTATTAATTAATTATGTTATTATAATTATATATTGATTTTAATATATATAATATTTATTTATTATATATATTTATTTATGTTTTTCATCTAACAATTTTTTGTTTTTTTCTTTTTTTTTTGTTTTTTTTGTTTTTTAAAAAAAAAAAAAAAAAAAAGAAAAAAATAAAAAATTTTATTAAATGAATAAAAAGAATTAATTATTATAATATGAAATTATTCTATCAATTAATAATTTTTTTTTTAAATTTAAATTTAAACAGTTACAGCAGCATAATCACTATTTTCAGTAGTAGTAGTTTCTTGAAGTTGTGGTCTTTCAACTTTTCTTGTCATTTTTCTCTTAATTTGGGTAGCACCACGATTAATTCTGGTAGCACTACGAGATAATCCTCTTTTAACTTGATTGAAAGTTTCTGGGAATTTTTGTTTTAAGTCTTCATATTTATTTGGATTCTTCTTTTTCATGAAAAGTAAACCAACACCAGCAGCACCAAGAGCACCACCACTAACAACAGCAGCTATACCAACAGCAGCAGAAGAACCACCTTCTTCAGCAACAGCATCTGTAACAATCTTGTTTTCAGTAGCTGATTTTGAGTTAACCTTAGCTGTAGCAACAGCACCAGTAGTAGTAGCTTGATTTGGTAATTTGGTAGCAGATGGTAATTTGGTAGTAATAGCAGCAGTAGTTAATTTAGTAGTAGGTAACTTAGTAGTAATTACGGCTTTAGTAGTCTTAGCAATTGTAGTAGTAGTAGTAGTAGTAGTGGTGGTAGTAGTAGTAGTTTTCTTAACAGAACCATTAAAAGTACCTGTCCAATCATGGCTACCAGCTAAATTTTTAGCACTAGCATCGAAAGAAGAAATGAAACTTTCCTTTGAAAGATTTAATTTTGAAGCAGCTTGACTAGCTTTATTTTGGTATGGACCTGCTAATTTTTTACCATCCTTTGAGTAAATACCCCAAATAACATTATCTACACCTTTGCTTCTATCTTGAAGAGCAGAGAAAGCAGTTTTAGATAAATCAAGATGTAATTCATCACAATTACCACAAGAGTCAACAATTTTAGCCTTAACTATTTCATTTCAATATTAAAATTTTTATATAATTATTTTTTAAAGAAAAAAAAAATAAATATTAGGATTAATTATTTTTATTAGTTATGTTTATCAATTTCATAAATATATAAAAGAAATAATTATTAATGGATAAAAAAAAACTATATAATATAAACATTATATATTCTTTTTTTTTTTATTTTTTTAATTTTCTACATCATATAAACATTTGTATTTTTTTCCTAATTTTATACATCATATAAACATTATATATTCTTTTTTTTTATTATTTTTCTAATTTTCTACATCATATAAACATTTATATTCTTTTTTTTTTCCTAATTTTCTATATTATATAAACATTTAAACATTTATATACTTTTTTTTTCCTAATTTTCTTTTTTTTTTCCTAATTTTCTATATTATATAAATATTTATATACTTTTTTTTTCCTAATTTTATACATCATATAAACATTTTTATTCTTTTTTTTTTTCCTAATTTTCTATATAATATTTAAACTTACCCATTTTCTTGCTTCCATTGGTAAGCATAGCTACAACATAATCACCACAATATTTTCTATAATTATATCTTGTACTCTATTAATATATTTTTAATAAATGATAATAAAAAATTAAAAAGTGTTCTAATATATTATTCATTTATAAATTTTGATATATTTAAATAATAATAATAATAATAATAATAATAATAATACTCACTAAAGCAACATAGTATGTTCCAATACTACCACCACAAGCTGGGTTTTTTTCAGAGTTACCATCATCTTTACCACCATAATAAGTAATTTCATAATTATATGCTGTAATTTCTTTAGCAAAAGTACTAGCTATAAAGCTAAGGAATAAAGCTTTAAATAAGAATTTCATTTTTAAATAATATCTTTTTTTATTTTAATGATTTTAATTATTATATAATTAATTAATTAATTTTATTTTATATTAATTTATTCTATTTTATTTTATGTTTAATTCTTTAAATATAGTAATTAAAATTAAAATTTTAATTTGTTCTTATTAATTACTATATTTTTTTTTAAAATTTTTAAATAATATTCTAAATTATTGTTGAAAATCAATAAAAGAAAATATTGTTTAACAACTTTATTTAAAAATCTATATTAGATAAAATAGAATTTATATTTATTTTTTTTTATTTTTTTTTTTTTTTTTTTTTTTGATTTAAAATTAAATCTTAATTTTATAAAGATTTTAAAAAAAAAAGTTTTTTTCTACTTTATATAATTATTATTTGTCAATCATTAATTTTTATTTTTTATTTATTATATATTATATTATATAATATATATTATTAAATAAATATTTTTTCTTTTTTATTTTTATTATATTTTTAATAATTAAAATTATATAATAAATAATTATTTATTATACTTTTTTTTTTTTTTAACTATAAAAAAAGTTACAAAATATTTATTAATAATTATTAATATAAATTAATATATAATAATATATCATCAATTATAAATGTAATATAAATTCAATATAATTTATTCAATATTGTAACAATAGAATATAAAAAAAAATAAATTAAAAATTTTAAAAATGTTGTACTACAAATCAACAAATTCATCTCATTAATTATAGAAAAAGTAATAATTATGAAATTATTAGTATCATATTAAATAAATAAATAAATATTCAAATAAATAAATAAATATATAATATATTAATAAATAAATAAATAATAAATAAATAAATAAGTAAATAAATAATAAATAAATAAATAAATAAATATTCAAATAAATAAATAAATAATAAATAAATAAATAAATAAATATTCAAATAAATAAATAAATATATAATATATAAATAAGTAAATAAATAATAAAAATAAATAAATAAATATATAATATATAAATAAATAAATAAATATATAATATATATATAAATAAATAATATATAATATATAATAAAATATATATAATATTATATAATAATTTACATATTATATATATTATATATTATTTATTTATATATATATATTATATATATTATATATATTATTATATATTATATATTATTTATTTTATATTATTTATTATCTTAAATTATTATAGTGACCTATAATTAAAATTTTTATAATAAATAAAGTTTACATGAAAAACTTTAATTATAAAAAATTGGAATAATATTAAATATGATTAAAACACTTTTCTTTTGACATGATTAAGAAAAATAGAAAAAAAGAAAGAAAAAGAAAAAAAAAAATAAAAAAAAAAATAAAGAAATTATTATTAAATTATTAATTAATATTTTTAAATTAAGGGAAAAAATTTTTTTTTGTCTATCATTTTTTTAATTTATTTATTAATTAATTAATTAATTAATTTATATTTTATATTTTATATTTTATAATATTTAATATTTTTTTTATTTTTTTTATTTTTATTATTCTATATTTTTTATTATTTATTTTTTATTGTTACTTCATTATTCTTTATTTATAAGAGAAATAAAGTAAAATAATAAAAAAAGTGTTAATTTATAAGATAATAAAAAAAATATTTTATATATTTTATATGTTTTATAAATTTTATATATTTTTAATTTGTTAATTTTATTTTTATTTTTCTTTTCTTCTTTTCCTTTTTCTCTTTCAACAACGCTTAAATAATAATATAATATTAATTTTTTGTTACCTTGATGTGTTAACATTAATTTATTTTAATTTATATTTAATAAATCTAGATAATTATATTTAATTTATTTTATATATAAATTTTGTCACTAAAAAAAAATTATTTATTATAATATAATGTAATAGAATGTGATAATAATTATTAATATATTACTATTATTTTATACAACAATTAATATAATATATATAATAAATATTTAATAGTTTTAAATAATATAATGTATTTTAATGTAATACGTTGTATTACAATGTATTAAAATGTAATAGAAGAGAATATTTAA
Source organism: Anaeromyces robustus (assembly GCA_002104895.1). NCBI lineage: Eukaryota > Fungi > Neocallimastigomycota > Neocallimastigomycetes > Neocallimastigales > Neocallimastigaceae > Anaeromyces > Anaeromyces robustus. Next base: position 5,465 of record MCFG01000277.1, on the reverse strand, counting down.
TATTTATTTATATAAAAAAAAAATAATAATATATTTATTAATATATATTGTTTTATCTAATATTATAACCCCCCTTTTTTTTATTTATTAATCATGATATATGGTATAATATATTATTAATTTATTTTATTTATAATCATAATAAATGTGTTAATAATAAAATAATTAAAAATCTTTTTTTGTTTAATTAACAAAAAAAAAAAAACTTTTATTTATTTATTATTAATGCAAAAAAAAAGGTAGGAAAAATAAAAAAAGTAGGAAAAAAATTAATGACTTAACAAGTGATGTGATTAAAATGAAATTCATTCAAAACTATATATAATAAAAAAAAAAAAAAGACTTTAAAATGAAATAAATAATTAATTAAGAAAATAATTAAAATCTAATTCTAATTCTAGAATTAAAAATTGTTCATGATTAGTTATTATTAATTATTATAGATATATATATTTTTTATTTTAATTATCTTTATTTTGTATTAATTTTTTGTTACTTAAAAAATATATATAAAAAAAAAAAAATAAAATCCTTTTTAAAATTTATTATTATTCTAATAATGCTTTATAATAAATTTAAATTATGGAGTATTAACTTTATTATTTTTTTTTATTAAAAAAATTATTGTATATGGATATGGATTTATTATGATTGTTTTATTATTATTATTATTAATAAAATAAAACAAAATAAAATAAAAATAAAAATAAAATAAAATGTTTCCTTTTTTTTTTTTTTAAATTTTTTAATTCTTGTTTTATGTAAATTAAATAAAACTATTTTTTTAATATTAAAATTTTTTAATTATTGTTTTAATTTAAATTAAAAAAAAAAAAAAAGTAGTTTAAACCAAATGAAAAAAACAAAATAAAACAAAATAAAAAATAAAATAAAATAAAAAAATTTTAAGGATTAATGAAATATAAAATTAAAAAAAAAAACTTTAATATTACGTTTATATTTATATTTATGACAATGTGATGATAAAACCATAAATGGATAATATTAAAATTAATCATATTAATTATAAAATAGTTTTAATTGTCATGTCATCCATTAAAAAATTACATTAATAAAAAAAAAAAAAAAAAGAAAAACCGTTATTTTTAATACAAATACTTTTATTTTAATGATACATTTTTTTAATATTATTATAAAGAAAAATATGATTTATAATTGTTATTATTGATAATGTTATAAATTATACTATATTACTTTTATTAAATAAAATTTATAACATCCATCAGTAATAAAAACAATAATTAATAATTAAAATCATTTAATGATTAATTGTAAAAAAAAAAATAATATAATATATATTTATTTTTTATTAATTATTATTAATAATAAATTATATTCTTTATTATTTACCAAAGAAAATTAAATAATTAAAAAAGTATTTTTTTTTAACTGTTATAAAAAAAATTATAATTTAAAATTTATAATTATTTTTTTTCTTTCTTTCTATATTTAAAAAATATATAAATATTTTAAAATTAATGAATTTTTTTTTTTTTTTTTTTTTATAATAATTGTTACCACATTTTTTTATTTTTAATTCCCTACCCATAAAAATTACACAAATACATCATTAAATACATTTACAATTCTATTTTACAATTCTATTTTACAATCCTATCGAATTATTCATCATCTCAAAAACAATTAAAATTAAAATTAAAATTAAAAATTAAAATTTTTTATCCACAAATAAAAAAAAAAAAAAAACATGCATACAACATTTACCAAAAAAAAAAAAAAAAAAAAAAAAAAAAAAAAATTAAAATATATTATATTATTAAGAATTAAAGTTTAAATAGTAATTCTAATTTTTTTTTTTTAAAAAAAAAAAAAAAAAAAGTTTGGTATTTTTTTTAATATATTGGTTTAAAAAAAAGAAAAAAAAAAAAAAAAGTGTATATGTTTATATATACATATTTTAACTTTTCTTTTTTTCTTTTTTATTTAAAATAATTAACACAAATAATTATAAAATATTTTTATATATTATATATTATATATTATATACATTACATAATTAAATATGAAATAAAAAAGATATAAAAATTATAAAATAATATAAAATATATATATAATCTTTTTTTTGTTTTGTTTTGTTTTTGTTTTACTATCTTTTATTTAATTATTTATTGATTGATTAATTATGTTTTTTTTTTAATATATATATAATTATATATTTCTTATTCTTTATATTCTTTAGGGAGTTAGAGCTATATAAATCAAAAATAAAGATAGTTTTTTTATTAATTTAATCTTTCTTTCTCTCTTTTTCTTTTTCTTTCTTTTTTTTTTTTATTAAAAAGTATCATGATTATTTTTTTTTCTTTTTTTATTAAAAAAAAAAAAAAAAAAAAAAAAGAAAGAAATAAAAATAAAAATAATAATATTAATATATAAAAGAATATTATTTTGAATTTTAATGTATAAATATGTATAATATTTACTGTTATTCAATATAATAATTCTTTTAATTATTATATATTATAATTATTAATTATATAAAAATGATGATATGATATATTATATATTTTTTTAAAAACTAATTAGTTAATCATATTTACTAAATATTCATTTATATATACCTATACATAAATTATACTTTATTTACTACAAAAAGATAATATTGTAATAAATAAATTTAAGTTATTATATAGTATAATTAATGAATTTTTTTTTTTATAAAAAAAAAAAAAAAGTAATTGATATATATATTCTATTACCTTTTTTTTATAATTATTTTTTTTTATAAATAATATTTTATATAAAATAAAAAAAAAATAAAATGGTTTTTAATGATAATAATATTATATTAATTAATAATATCATTATCATAATCTCTTTTTTTTTTTTTTTTTTTTTTTTTTTTAAAAAAAAAAAAAAAAGAGAAAATTGTATATACATATATATATTACTTATTAATTTTATTAATATATAAATAAAAAAATTATATATTATTCAAAAGAGAAAAAAAAAATAAATAAATAATTATATATATTAATACATATATACAAATTTTATAAATTATTAGGATAATTTAATTTATATAAGAAAAATATAATTTTTCCATCAATAAATTTATTTATATTATATAATAGATATAATTAATATAAAAAGATTGAATAAATTTATACCCATCTTTTTTTTTTTTTTTTTTTTTTAATAACCATTTAAAATTATTTTTGATTTTATTTTGAATTTTTTATTGTTTATTTTTAATTGTTTTAGATTTTATATGAATTTATCTTTTGTTTTGGATTTTTTGTTTTGGAATTTTTATTATATTTAATTGTTTTGGATTTTTTGTTTTGGATTTTTTGTTTTGAATTTTTTGTTTTGGATTTTTTTTTATTTTTTTTTTTAATTTTTGTTATTATATATTAAAATTTACAAAAAAAAAAAAAATAAAGTATTTTTATTTTAATTTTTACATTTTTTACATAGCAGTAACACTAGCTAATGGAGCAACTGTTGTATTTTCATTTGATCTTTTAGTAGTAACTCTTCTTTTAATAGAAGTAGCACTACGAGAAACACCTCTTTTAATATGACTGAAAGCATCTGGGAATTTTTGTTTCATATCTTCATAAGTACTTGGACTTTTCTTTTTCATTAAAACTAAACCAAGACCAGCAGCAACAGCAACACCACCAACACAATATACACCTACTTTAGCATCGACACCTTTAACTTCACCAACTTCATCTTCAATTATAGTAGATGATGTGGTTGGTTTAGCTACTATTTTAGTGGTTGTAATTGAATTTTTAATAGTAGTAGTTTTAGTTTGACCAAGAATTTTAGTAGTAGTTAATAATTTAACAGTAGCTGTAGTTGTACGAATTGGAATTGATTTAATTGGAGTAACCTTTTTAGTAGTAGCAATAATTCTTCTAGTTGTAGTAGCAGATTTAACAATTTTATTAAAAGTACCAACATGTTCACCACTTTTAGCTAATTTACTAGCATTAGCAATAAAAGCATTAATAAAACCATCCTTTGACATACCTAATTTTTTAGCAGCAGAACTAACACTTTTATAAATTGGACCAGCTAATTTTTTACCTTTTTTATCAAAAACACCCCAAATACAATCAGCTTCACCTTTACTAGCCTTTAAAAGATGTGGGAAAGAATAAGATGATAAATCAACATGATATTTTGGACAACTACTACAAGAATCAACAACTTGAACATTAACTAGTTTTAAAAATTAAAAATTAAATATTAAATAATATTTTGGCAAAAAAAAAAAAAAAAAGATATTTATTAATAATTTTTTTTATTTTAATTATTAAATATAATAATAATACTAAAAAAAAGAAAAGAAAAGAAAAACTTTTTTTTTCATTTATTTATATATAATATATATAATATATATTATATTTATATATAATTTACAATTAAACTATAATACATACTCATATTCTTTGTACCATCAGTAAGCATAACAACAACTCTTTGACCACAGTAGTCTTTGTAGTGTGGGAAATCAGTACTCTATTTAATGATTATTATAAATTATTATATTTAAAATATATATTTAAATTATTTTATATATATATATATATAAAAACATTAATAATAAAATATCAGTATATGTTATAATAATAATTATAATAATAACTAAATAAATAATAAAGACTAAATAAATAAATAATAGAAAAATAAAATAAAATAAAAAAAAATAAAATAAAAAAAAATAAAATAAAAAAAAAAAAACTTACTAAAGCACAAAAAAATTTGGTACCATCATGTTCCAATGGATAAGTTGGAAGATGACAAGATGGTTTCTTTTGAGTATTACATTCTTTTGGGCAACCATAGTAAGTAATTTGATAATCATTTGCAGCAAAAGCTGAGGCAACAAGACCAATAGCAAATACAAATAAATTGAATAATTTCATTTTTGACTTTTATATTATTTATATTATATATTTTTTATGGTTTTATTTATTTATATTTTATTTATATTTTATATTTTATATTTTATTATTCTATTTTATTTTATTTTTATTTTATTTTTATTTATATTATTATTTATTCTATTATTTTATTTTATTTTTTTTTTTTTTGTTTTATTTTTTTTTAAATATTATAAACAACTTTATTATATAAAATAATAAATTATTAAATTAAATATAATTTAATGATTTATTTATTTATGATATAAAAATTAAACTATCCTTAATTACTTTTATAAAAATAATTAGTTTATTTTTAAAAAAAAAGAAAAGAAAAAAAAAAAAAAAAAGAATAAAGTATTCCTTTAAATATGATATTTTTTTTCATTATTATCCCATTAATCTTTTTTTTTTTTTGTATTTTCTTTTTTTAATCAATCATTTAATTATTTAATTTTTTGTTTTATCTTTATTTTTAATTTATTTCTTTTTTGTTAATTATTTTTTATTTATTAATTATTATATGTGTTTTTTTCTATTTTT
>MCFG01000276.1:15000-93418 GCA_002104895.1 Anaeromyces robustus | reverse complement strand
TATTATTATTATTATTATTATTATTATTATTATTATTATTATTATTATTATTATTATTATTATTTATTATTATTATTATTATTATTATTATTATTATTATTATTATTTTATTATTATTATTATTATTATTATTATTATTATTATTATTATTATTATTATTTATTATTATTATTATTATTATTATTATTATTATTATTATTATTATTATTATTATTATTATTATTATTATTATTATTATTATTATTATTATTATTATTATTATTATTATTATTATTTATTATTATATTATTATTATTATTATTATTATTATTATTATTATTATTATTATTATTATTATTATTATTATTATTATTATTATTATTATTATTATTATTATTATTATTATTATTATTATTATTATTATTATTATTATTATTATTATTATTATTATATTATTATTATTATTATTATTATTATTATTATTATTATTATTATTATTATTATTATTATTATTATTATTATTATTATTATTATTATTATTATTATTATTATTATTATTATTATATTATTATTATTATTATTATTATTATTATTATTATTATTATTATTATTATTATTATTATTATTATTATTATTATTATTATTATTATTATTATTATATTATTATTATTATTATTATTATTATTATTATTATATTATTATTATTATTATTATTATTATTATTATTATTATTATTATTATATTATTATTATTATTATTATTATTTTATTATTATTATTATTATTATTATTATTATTATTATTATTATTATTATTATTTATTATTATTATTATTATTATTATTATTATTATTATTATTATTATTATTATTATATTATTATTATTATTATTATTATTATTATTATTATTATTATTATTATTATTATTATTATTATTATTATTATTATTATTATTATTATTATTTAATAGTAGTAAAGAATTAATCTAGTATTTCATATATATTAATTTTTTATTTAAAGTTATAAAAAAAAATTTATAAATAACACACTATATAATTAGTTTAATAATTAATTGATTATTATTTTTTTTTTTTTTAATTATACTATTTGTTAAAATATTAGATATGGAATGACTGAAATTGGTATGGCTATTGGCAACCCATACAATGGTCCAAGAATTCCAGTAATTATCTATTTCTACTGTTTTATTATAAATATTATATTAATTATTAATTATTCATCTTTTTTTTTTTTTTTTTTTTTTTTTTATTTTCTTTTTTACTAAATAAAAAGGGATCAGTTGGTGTTCCATTCCCAAACGTTCAAGTTAGATTAGTGGATCCTGATACTGGTAAAGATGTTTCTAATATGCCAGAGACACCAGGAGAAATTAGAATAAAAAGTCCTAGTGTATTCAAAGAGTAAATATATAAATATAAATATAAATATAAATATAAATATAAATATAAATATAGAAATTAATTAGAATATTTTTATCTTAATAATATTTATTTATTAATTAATCAGATATTTCAACCGTGAAGAACAAACTCTTAAATCATTCGATGAAGATGGATGGTAAAACATTTTAAATATTCTATTTTTTTGTTTTTCTTTTTTATTTCAAAAAATTAAATTTAACATGTATTATGTAATAATAATAATGACAATAATTACTTATTAATTATAAAGGTTTATGACAGGTGATATTGCTGTTATTACTTCATCTAAAATATATCGTATTTTAGGAAGAGCTAGTGCTGACATTATCAAATCAGGAGGTTACAAAATTTCTGCTCTTGAAATTGAACGTGAATTACTAGAACATCCAGACATTGAAGATTGTGCAGTCGTTGGACTTCCAGATCCAAATGAATGGGGAGAACTTATTGGTTTAATGTATGTTTCTAGAAATGGAAATAAAGATTTATCATTAACAGAAGTCCAAGAATTTTTAAAGCCACGTATTGCTAAATACAAATTACCAAGAGTTATTCAACGTGTAGATGAAGTTCCAAGAAACACCTTAGGAAAAATTAACAAAAAAGAAGTTGTTCGATGTATGTTATAAAGGTTAAGATACCCATCAAAATTATAATATAATTTTAATGGGTATGTGGAGCAATAATAATATAATACTATAATACTATTCATTTCATTTTTTTTTTTCTTTTTTTTTATCTTTTTTTCACACATCACTTTTTTTTTATCATCATTAACAAATTACCAAATTATAGATAATTAAAGATGAATATTTAAATATATGTATAAGAATAAATAAAATTTAATTATTTCTTTATTTATTCTATAACACATATATTTTTATATATTTTTGTATTTCTTTTTTTTTTTTTCTTTTTTTATCATTTCTTAATATAAAAATAGAATAAATATATTAAATTAAATTATTTTATTGTTATATCATTATAAATAAATAATTATAAAGAAAAGAAAGTAAGTATGAATAAATAAATAAACGAATATTATGAATAAAATATTATTTTTTTAATATATATAGAATTTTTTTTTTTTTCATTAATTATAAGCAAATAAAATAATTAATAAATAAATAGATAAATTAAAAAATAAATAATTGTTTAATCGTTTATTTTCAAGTAGTTAAATAATAAATATGAAAATTATAATAAATATATAATCAAATAAAAAAATAAAATTACAATAATTTAATAAAGTAATAAAAAAAAAAAAAAAAAACTATAAAGTAAAAAAATAAAAATTACAAAATTTTTCTATCATATCTAAAAGTTGTCTGGGTTAAATATATATATAATACAGACAACTTTAAGAGATTATATATTTATAACATTTATTATAACTTATTAAATTACTTAATATTCTTAAAAATAATAATCAATGATATTTAAAAAAAAAAAAAAAAAAATAATTAAGCAAGTATTAAAATTATTATTAATAACAGTATTTATGTTTAAATAAAAATTAAAAAGAATAAAAAAAAATAAAAATTAAAATTTTAAATACAATAAAGTAATAAGAAAAAAAAAATAAATAAATGATAAAATAAAATACTAATAAAAAAATTGTTAAGAAAAATAAAAGCGACAAAATAAAAATGAATAAACCATTTTTATTAAATAGTTTACTATTTAAAACTTAATATATATACACATACAATTTATTCTATATTTATTATTTGCTATTAATAATAATTTTTTTTGATATTTATTGTTCAGTGTTACATTATTATTATTATCTATATTATTATTACATAACCTTTTCCTAATCAATCTATATATAATTTATTATCAATTTAAACACATTCTATTTTTGATAAATACCATTTATATCTTTTTTTAAAATAAAAAAATCGAAAGATTTTTTTGAGTAATTATTATTTAATTAATTTTATTAAATATTTATATATATTATTTATTTCAATTACATTTTGCATTTTTCTTAATTTTTATTGGTTAAAAATAATTTTATGAAATTTAATTTAACTTTAAAAGTATCATTCATTATTTATATGTTATTATCGAAAATAACTTTTTTGTTTTCTTTTAAAAAGAATTTATTTAGTTAAATAGTAAATAAATAAGAAAGTAAGCAAATACAAAATGGTTTCTGTCACTTGGTTAGGTCATGCTGCTTTTATGTTTAAGCACTGTGGATTTACTTTTTTAATTGATCCGTAATTATTTTTAATTTACTTTATTAAAACAACTTTTAATTTATTTTTTTATTCCTTTTCCCCGCAATTTCTTGTAATTATATTACAATATTTAGTCTTTTATTAAGTTTTCTTTTCATTTAATAATAATGAATGAAAAATTGAATTTTGTTAGTTGGAAATAATAAAATGATGAAATTTTTTGAATTATTAATTTTATTAATAATAATAATATAAAAATATTTAATATCAACCAATACATATTTTTATTCTTATTTATTGTTTTAAAAAAAGTGAATAAATTTAAATAGTATAAAATATGAATTGTTTTTCATCACGTAATGAACAAGTAAATCTTGAATATTGTTTATTTATTAGTGTTTTCTATATTTTTATCCTATAAATGTATTAATTGTAGATTCCTTGCTAATCCAAATTGTCCAATTAAAGGCATTCCAACTAGTATTGATGCTATCTTAATTACGTAAGAATTTTAATATATAATTATATTTCTATATTTTTAAAATAAATATGAATATAAATTTCATATTTAACGAATATATTTTTTAAAAAATTAAATTAATATATTAATCATAAAAATTTATAATAAAAAATAAATTATAATATTAATAATAGTCATGGACATTCTGATCATATTGGTTCTACTGTTGATATTTTAAATGCTAACCCAAGCTGTAAAGTATACACTAATGTTGAAATTGCCTCTTATCTTAGTAAAAAGGTTAGCAATAATGTTATTGGTTTTAATAAAGGTGGTACAATTAACATGGGTGGAAACTTCAAGGTTACTATGGTAAGTATTTTTATTTCTATATATTCTTTACAGTAATAAATTTTATCTAATTTTTAAGAAAAAGATAAAATAAGTATATAATGAAATGAAGAACATGTATATTAAATTTATATATTATATTATTACACTTAAAGGTTGATGCTATTCACTCTTCTGATATTGATACTGAAGATGGTATTCTTCCAGGTGGTACCCCAGCTGGTTTTGTTGTTAAAGGAAATGGAGTTTGCTTCTATTTCTCAGGTGATACTGGTATGTATACATATATATTATTTAAAATTTATTTTTATTATTATTCATAATTATTATTATTATTATTATTATTACTATTATTATTATTATTACTATTATTATTATTATTATTATTACTATTATTATTATTATTATTATTATTATTATTATTATTATTATTATTATTATTATTATTATTATTATTATTATTATTATTATTATTATTATTATTATTATTATTATTATTTATTATTATTATTATTATTATTATTATTATTATCATTAATACAAATTGTATCAAAAATAAAAAATATTGTATTTTTAGATGTTTTCTCTGATATGGCTATAATTAATGACCTTTACCAACCAGATTATGCTTTCTTATGTATTGGTGATTTCTACACCATGGGTCCAGTTCAAGCTGCATTCGCTGTTAATAAAGTAAACAATTTATATTAATAATTTAATAATTTTTATATAAAATATATGAATATATTTAATTAACTTATGATTTTAACAAATAAATTATTGTTATTTTAATAGTATTTAACTGATGTTAAAACTGTTATTCCAATGCATTTTGTAAATTATATTCTTATATATAAATTATAATATATATATATTTAAATATTATATATTGAATACATCATGAATATTTGATTAACATCTTCATATTATTTTAATTTAAATTAAATTTAATTAGGGTACTTTCCCAGCATTAACTGGTACTCCAGAAGAATTAGAAAAACATATTAAAACCAAAACTAAAGTATTAACCTTAAAGTTTGGTTCTGCTTATGATATGTAAATAAAAAAACAAAATTATATTGTGTAATCGAACCGTTAAAATAATTTAACAATTTAAAAAATTAAAACGTTTAAAATAATTTTTTAAAAAAAATTATAAAATGTTTTATAATGTACAAAATAATTTATATACTACTGTATATAACAATAATAATAATAACAAGAATATTAATTAAATTATTATAATCACTATAATAATTATAATTATATAATAATTGCAAATAATTCTATTAAAAAAAAAAAGTCAATAAAATAAAAAAAAATAATACTTCAAATAATCAATATATTTATTTATTTATTTATTTATTTATTTATTTATTTATTTATTTATTTATTTATTTATTTATTTATTTATTTATTTATTTATTTATTTATTTATTTATTTATTTATTTATTTATTTATTTATTTATTTATTTATTTATTTATTTATTTATTTATTTATTTATTTATTTATTTATTTATTTAATAATTTTATTTTAATTATTATAATAATATAATATATTTTTGAAAAGATGAATTTTTTACAATCTTTTAAAGTTGAATTTTGTATTAAAAAATGATATTTCCATAAATACTTGTTAAAAAAAAATTAATATTAACTGAACAATAAATGTTTCCTTTTTATAAAAATTAGGAATAATATAAATATTGTTCAGTCATAACTAGATATTAACTGATATTTATTATAAATTTTTAATGTAATACTTGGTTTAAAAGAAAACTATTTAGAGATGTACTTTTTTTTTTATTTTTTCCTTATTTTAGAGTAAAAAAAAATAAATATACTTTCTGGTTTTTTATTTATTATTAATAGTTATTAATAATAACATAAGAATTTAGTACATTTATTGATAGATTTTTTCTTTTTCTTTTTTTAGACTAGGATTAATCTTTATTTAAATTATTAATTTAAATTAAATATACATGTGACATATATAATAATACATGAAATGTAAATTAAATACTAGTAATAAAAGATACAAGAAATAAATAAAATTTATTACAGATATTAATCAAATTAAAAAAATATTAAATAAATAAAAAGGAAAGAAGTTAAACTTCTAACCTCTCCCATTCAATGAATGAGATGTCATTCGAATTCGTATCAGAATAAATTCCATATCTTTTCGAAGTCGACGCCCTTGAAGTGTTTTTATTGTTATTATACCAAATGAGAAGAATCCGAAAAAATATATTTACAATTAGCATAACAATAGTAAGAAAATGCGACAAATATCCGAAACAGGAAACTCGGATGAAGTTTTGATAAGATATTCACGCCATTGACTCTGTTCCCCAATAATTTCTAGTTTTTCAAATGCATAACACCCATCAAAGAAAGCGTAAAACATCAAGTAATATATATTATCTTCATAATCTTCGTCCGAGTCCTCAGAAAATTCCAATGAATTAACTTAATTAATTAAGGCAAACTTCATGAATAAGTCTTCAGCACGGGTAAGAATTGTAATTATTCAAAGGCCTTACAATTGAATAACCAATGAAAAAAACTTTGTGTTTTATCACCACAACAAGGGCAGCACGTAGAAAAGTTTTCAAATGTAGATTTACCTTTAAGTCGAAACTTGTAATTAAATTGAAAACCGCTGCGTATTCTCATAATCCAGAAGAACCCAAGTTAGTATTGGGGGTATGATAGAGCAAGATCCTGTATATCTTTGGAAGGTCCATAATTACATTCCTTGTATATAGATGCTCTTTTAGCTGGATTTTTCGTTAATATATCTCTCGTTAAATACTTATCAATAATTTTCTTTTTCGAATTACCTTTTAATTTCTTCTTTAGGATACAAGATTCTTTAGTACATGAATAATAATAAAGCATAGTAGGAGTGTTTGTGATTAGTTCTTTAGTAATACATGAAGATTTTTCCCACTTATCGAAACATCGAATTTGAACAATAGCACAAATCGCTGAAAAGAGAATGAAGTTCCCGAGATATGGAATAAGTACAAGTGGTAGGGTTAATAGATTTATGTCCAAGACTCCAAAATAATCCTCTATTGAATATAGATTTTGCTTTTTTGGTTTTTGTCTTGTTAGAACCTAAAAAGAGAGAGTAGTAATTTAAAATACCGATAATATGGGAAGAAAGAATTCTTCGTTTAAGAGCATTACAATTAAGGAGAAAGCGAGAGAATGAATTAATAGTCAGGTTAAGTTTTGAGTTAAGATTAGAAATAATAGGTTTAAGATTTATTGATAAAATAATCTACAATTTCACCTAAAAAAAAAAAAATAAATAAATAAAAAAATAAAACAAAATAAAATAAAGTTTACAATAATTATCATAATAATGGTTACAATACGAAAATTTCACTCATCTCTAAATAATACAATATTATAAAACAAAATAGAATAAAAGGTTAATCAAATATTCAATGTTCAGGTGACTGTACTCATAATTTCATATAAATAGCAAAATTGATTTAAAAAAAAAAAAAAAAAAAAAAAAAAAAAAAAAAAACTCTTTTTAACAAAAACTTTAAATTCTTATTTTAATAATTTTATTAAAATTACATATAAATAATAAAACAAAATAAAACAAAATAAAACAAAATAAAACAAAATAGAACAAAAGGTTAATCAAATATTCAATGTTTAAGTGACAGCACTCATTTCATATAAATAGCAAAATAGATTTAAAAAAAAAAAAAAAAATCTTTTAACAATTACTTTAAATGATAAATTCTTACTTTAATAATAAATAGCAATATAGATTTAAAAAAAAAAAAAAAAAAAAAATCTTTTAACAATTACTTTAAATGATAAATTCTTACTTTAATAATTTTATTTAAATTACACATAAATAACAATCATTTTCAAAAAATACTTTTTATAATTTATTTTTTATACAACATAATATAAAACAATTTAAAATTAGAAATAAAAATACAATTAATTAATTTTAAAACTTCTTCAAATAATAAAAATTATTAAATTAACAAATATATTTAATATTATTACAAAATATATTTTTATTTTAAATATTTTAATTACAAAGAAAAAAAATTAAATTACTTTCAGAAATCTAATTTTAAATTTAAATTGTATAGTTTTTCACCATTATATAATATAATAAAAAAAATGAAATTACAATTTATTTCCCTGTTAATTTGCTTTTTCACGATTTTCCACTTTAATAATATTCATTTGATCCTCTATTTTTCGATCTCTTATTATTAATCCTTATGCTCATTTTTTTGATTTTTTGATTAATATTAACTTTCCATTTTATTTGAACAATATATTTCCATGTACTTTATTTATTAAATATTAAAATAAAAAACGAAAAAAATATATTAAAATTTAATATGTAAAACTTTAATCCACTTTTTTCTCCCTACGTTTTTTTTATATTTTTTTATTAATGCTTATCTTTAATTTACATTAATCATATAATCAGCAAAAGCTCATATATTCTCATATCTAAAAAATTACATATATATAAAAATCCATTTAATATAAAAGGATATATTTATATTTAAATATTTATTCATATATTATATTTCTTAATATATTGATTACTTACAGAATATATATATTATATATTTGAAAATATTAAGCAGTTTACTTGGATTGAGTAGCCTTCTTAGTACCACGGAACTTCTTACCTCTGTTCTTCTTTTCCTTGATTTGCTTACGGGATTGTTGAACCTTTTCAACAAGACCTTGTCTGACTAATCTGTATTTTGGTTCAAACTTCTTGGCAGCTTCAATGTCATCGTAAATTAAAGCGTAACCAGTACTTTTACCACCACCAAAGTGAGTACGGAAACCGAAAACGAAAATGTTCTATTATATTTTATATTTTATATTTTTTTTAATATTTTCATATTTTATAATAGAATTCAACATTTATTCATCCATTAATAAAAATATTAAAAAAAAGTTTTATTTTTATATATGATCTTACTTCCTTATCGGCTTTGTACATCTTGGAAAGCTTATCACGGAGATCGTTCTTAGAAAGATTAGCAGAATTTGGGTGAATGATATCAACGATCATTTGCTTACGTTGAAGGAGACGGTTAGTCATAAACTTCCTTGTGCGGATGGTACAAGCGTCAGCCTAATAACAATTAAACAATTATAAAATAAATAAATTCATTATTAACATATATCCATATGAACACACAATAAATACAAAACATCCATCATTTAAATAAACAATAAATTCAAATAAAGTCCTCTTTATATACTAAAATATTTCACAATTAATAATTTAATTCATTAATCATTCATACCATGTTTACTATATGCTATTAAAATTCAGCTGATATTGAGAGAGAGACTAAAAAAATTTTATTGCAAAATTGTAAATACTTTTTTATCAAATCACTCATACAAATTGATTTTAGCCAATCGAATTATTTCAAAATATATGTGGCTGTGTAATTCATAATATATTATTAATATATTGTAATATATTAAATTTCATATATGAATATTTATATAAATTTTTATTTTTCGTTTTTTAAAAATTTTATAACTTTTAATTCTCTTTTTATATTGCAACTATTATTATATATATTTATATTATTTATATATTTATTTATTTATTTATTTAGTTATTTATTTATTTATTTATTTATTTATTTATTTATTTATTTACTTATTTACTTATTCATTTATTTACTTATTTATTTATTTATTTATTTAAAAAATTAAATATAAAAATAATAATAAAATTATATAAATCATATTATTATAATTATTTATTTTTATTATTATTATTATTTATTATTATTATTATTATTATTATTATTATTATTATTATTATTATTATTATTATTATTATTATTATTATTATTATTATTATTATTATTATTATTATTATTAAAATTATTATTATAATTATATTTATAATTATTAGTATTTAAAAGATTGATATATCTAATTTAAATTAATAATTTAATGCATATTATATAAGAATAAAATAAAAATTTAATTATATACTCTAAAAAAAAAAACAGGAATTAACATTAATAAAAACATTTTAAGGAAATGAAAAATATATATATTAGCTTATAAAATAATGACTGTATTTTACATTAATAATTTAATTAATATAGGATATAAGATAGTATATTAAATGTTTATATATATATATTTAATTATTAACGTATTATTAATCGTATTTTTATTAATTCTATAAATTTAAATTTATATAAATTTAAATTTAAATAATTTTTTTTAAATATATTTTATTATTCTAAATAGATAATATATTCATATTTCTAAATATATTATCTAGTTATATATTATGTATATTATTAAAACCTTTTATTATTATTATTATTATTATTATTATATTATTATTATTATTACTATTATTATTATTATTATTAAAATATTATTATATAAATTTATATATAAATAAATATATTATAAAAATGAAATATTAATTATTGTTGGAATAATTCAATTAAGTTTGTTGTTTTATTAGGTGTAGAAGTAATTTTCTCAGATTCAATTAAAGGTTTTAAATTTGTTTTTGATTGTGCTTTTGGAACCATGATAGTATTATATGCCTTAGCATTAGAAGTTTCAATTTTTCTAGATAATTCCAAAAGAGTCATTTCAGTGTAATGTGGTAATATTTTAAAGTATTCAAACATTTCTATTTCATGTTTAACAATATTTTCACAATTAGATTCAGTTGGGTTAAGTTTTGTGGTTTCAATGACTGTATTATCTGGTTGGAAATTATATAAATTTTTCTGAATTAAATTTACAGATTTTATTTTGGAATATATAATTCTTAATTTTTGGAAATTAATCATTTCATTTTTCAGTATTTTTTGATTTCCATCGTTCTTTATTTAATAAATTTTATATAATTAATATCAAAATATAACAAAATATTATAATTATTAAATTATTTTTCTTAATATTCATATGATTAATTTTAGATATGTGTTTTAAAAAAAATTATATGTGAATAATGTACCATAAATGTTAAATCCTTTAATAATAAACCTAATTAAAAATATATTAAAATTTTATCATTATATTAATTAATTTTTAATTATTAATTAAAGTTTTTATAAATATATTATAATTTAAATGGTTACCAAAAAATGGAATAAGTGGTGGTTTAGAATTATATTCCAACTGTTAAAATATTAAAATTTAAAAAAAATTTTAATTATTTTATATCAAATAATAATATATTTACATATATTACATATCCTATATATATTAATAATTACATCTCTATAATTTTTATAATTGCTTTTATAACTCATAACTTCTTCAACTTCTTGATAGATACTCATTGTCCTTGTAGACAATGTCTATTTATTTAACATATTAAAAAATAAATAATTAATATTAATTATAGTTTATTATTTTTTTTGATAAATGAATTTACCATCCATGTTCCTTTTAATCTTGATACAGCAGCCATATTTAATCCTGATAATATTGCCATAGTAGTATTAAAATTTTGAATTTCTAAACAATACTATTTTTTTTTATTTTTTAAATTGACATATTAAGTTAAAAATGTATATATATAAATCTATTTAAATAATATCACAATATATCATTTTTTATTAACCTTTGCCACTTTAATCATTTTTTCTAATATACTTGTTCTTGTTTTTAGTGTTTGTGTTTTACAAATCATTGTAGAAACCCAAAATGATATCTATTAATATATAAAATAAATAAATTAATTATAAATAATAATAATATTTTAACAATTATTAAATAATAATTATTACTTGATTAAATCTTTCAATAAATTTTTGAATATTCTTAGTATTTTTATCTTTAACATCCTTATTATCCCATAAAAAGTGAGCATATTCACAAGATTCTATTGATCTCCATAATTTTGAATCAACTTTAAAATATAAAAATCAAATATGAATATATATTATAAATCATTAAATTAATAAATAATTTCTTTTATTTTTTTTATAATAAGTTATAATAAAAATACATATTATTTGAATTTTATTAAAATCTCAAAACAATGTCAATAAAAAATTACCTAAAGTTATCTGTTGTGCAATTTTTTTAGATGATATTCCCAATATATCTACTAAATCAACTTCATATGTTAAATTTTGATATTTATCTGGTATTTCAATTTCATCTGGTTTTTCCTCATCAGGTTCTTCTCTCAAACCATATTTAATTAATGAAGTGATCTGATCAACATATGATTGACATTGAGCTTTATCTGAACTTTTCATTTTATCAATTAATGCATTTAAATTATTAAGTGCTTCACTTGACATTAAAAAATCATTAAAGTATTCAGCTACCCATTTCTTTATTACACTTGCGACTCTTTTTTTTTCAAAATAAAAAAGAAAAACATAAAAAATAAATATATACAAAAAAAAAGTTTAATATTATAATCTACTAACTATATTATTAATAATCATTTTTACTAAAAATTATATTATAATCTATTAACTATATTATTAATAATCATTTTTATTAAAAATTAAAATTACTTCTGTATTTGAACGTTAATATCATTATTTTCTTCACTTTCACTTGTTTTTGCTAATAATTTATCAAATGTATATATTCATAAATATTAAAATACAATAATTAAAGATAACTACTAATAATTTTTAATACATCAATTATATGATTTTATATATATATATATATAAAAAGGATATTCTTCAGAAAACAATAAAACTAAATCATTTGCTTTTAGAAAATGTCTATATGTAAGTAAAAATATATCTATAAACATTATATCAGTTGAATTGTTTACAATCATTTCATTTATCAAAGCATGAACGGTTCCTGCGGTTACTTCATAATGATTATCTTTTAATGTTCTTATTAAATATTCTTTTCCATCTTCATATTCTTTTTCTATTTGTGGTAATTCTTTATAATTATTGATTATTAATAGATTTATAATTAAAGATAGTTGAATAATTATACCACAAATAGCTATAAATATAAATATTATTAATAATAATTAGGAATACTTACTTTTTTCTTCATTTTGAGGTGCACCGTCAGTAAAACTAATTTCATTAATTGGAGTTTTAGGTTTTTGATTTTTACCAACAAACTTCCTATTTTTTTAAAATATATAATATATAATATATATTAATAAGTAATATTTAAAATGATCAATACTATAATATTATAAATTTATTTAATAAAAAATTGAAAAAATTCCCGTACTTAAATGTTGAATAAATATCACTATGAGAAGATCTCGAGGATCTATTACTTCTATCTGCAATTGTCTGATTTGCTGAAATAGTACCTTGAGCAACAAATGGCGATACACCATGAATACTTCTATAATTCATAACTTGTTTACTTTTATATTTATGTAATTGTTGATGGTTATTATTAGATAATATAATTTCCTGTCCATCATTTTGTTGTTGTTGTTGTTGTTGTAGTACTTTGTCATCCATATCATCATTGAGATAGTTTGCCGATCTAGTCAAGGTATCTTTATATTGATCTTTAATAATATTTAAATCTAAATTAATCACATCCTCACTTTTGTAGGAACCATTAAGAGTTTTGTAATATCTATCTCCCTCTATAACAGATTTTGTTTTCTTACTACGTAATTTAAGAGTTTTTGATCTAGTCTCATTATTATCAGTAGGACTTACAGGAGTAGATGAAGCCGTTTGTAGTGGTATTATTGTAGCACTTTTTGAATTCCAGTTAGTCTCACCTATGAAATAGTCATAATTTGTTTCATTACTCATAGGAGATAAAGCACTAATCGAATTAACAAATTCTTTTGGATAAGTTTGTGATATTCGGTAATCATTTTGTTTTTTAATTGTAGATACAGCTGCAGAGTAAACTTTTGATCCAGGTGATGAAGAATAGGCTTCTAAATAAGCTGACAATAATCCTGATTCATTCTTACTATTACTTACTTCAGAAGACATTGAAGGAACTTTTGGAAGTCCAAACATAGAGCTTCTTATGTCTTCAATTTCTTTATCTTCAATTTCATCAGTTATTGGATTATAATATTGAACTGAACTCTTATCATCTTTTTTAGAATCACGATCATCACCTAATTCATTATCACTCTTTGAATTAACATTATTATTTTCATTCTCTAATCCATCATATTCAATCTTTTTACTAGTTTTTTTTGATTTTTTTATCAATGTTGACCTTCTCTTATGACTTTTTTGTGGTTTTTCATCAACGGCACTTTCACCATCAATCGGTGATGGGGTATAAATATCATTAATATCAGTAGCATTTTTAATTGATATTCTTTTTTTAGATGAATCTTTATACGTTAAGAAATTAAGTTGTAATGATTTTGGTCTAGAAAAGTTATATTTCATTTTTAATATTTTAGATGATTTTTTAGTTGGTGATTCGGCTTCATCAATGGATTCTATTGATGGTGAAACTTCTTCACAAGCTTTATTTGAATTAGTTTTAGATATATGTATTAGATATTTATGTTTCTTCTTATCCTCTTCTTTAACTGTTTCAATTGTATTAGTAGAACCATCAACGTTATTAATATCATCTTCACTACAATTCATTTTGTAAGGTTGATCTTGAATGTAAACAGGTTTTGAGTTCTTGTTATGACTATCTTTATCTGATATCAATGTTCCAACAGAATGTGCCTTTTTCTTGTCAATATTATATCTATTTTCAACAAAATACTTCATAATATTAACTTTTGCTTGGGTATGATTAGAAATTGCTTCATGACTTTTTTCTTCATTGTATTTTTCATTATCTTTTTCATTATCTTTTTCATTACTTTTTTCATTATATTTTTCATTATATTTTTCTTCACCTGCACTTAGAATTAATTCACTTGAATACATTTCCTCTGGGTCATGTGATTTTCTATAATGTATAGTTCCATATTTTTTACCATAAGCTGGAATCTCAGACATATCAATTTTTCCATGACGCATGGTTCTTCTTTTATCAACACTTTCAATAGAATCATTTTCCAAACCACCTAATTTTATACTATACCTTGAATCTTTGTCTACATCTGAAACTGGACCTAATGGTGTATAATAAGCCGTTTTATTTTCCTTATCAACATTTTGTCCAGCGTTTGTATTAATTAATAAACTTGGCGATGATGAATATTCACTACTCATATTACTGATATCTCTTGGAAATTTATATACTGCACATGATTTATGTTTTGGATTAACATCACTATCATTATCCTTAACTGAGTATGTAGAATTTAAGAAAGAGAGACTTCTTTCATGACATCCAAGTCGATCATTACTACCAGAAAGATATGCAGATGAACTATAAACATATTGATCTTCAGCTATATTAAATGTACTTGAACTTTGATTATTTTCGGGCATGAAATTATTTAAAATAAATGTAGGTGAAAATATATTTGTAGTATCTGATGTTTTATACATAGCTGATATTCTTGGTAATTGAAAGCTCATATCATTTTCATTTTCATTTCCTTCTTCATCTTTCTCATATTTCTGATTATTCATTTTAATAACCATAGCAATGACATGACCTATGAAATCAAATATTTCAAAATACTATTTAAATATATTTAAATAAAAAAATTTTATTAATAAGAAAAATTGTCAATCTGTAATAATGTAATATCTATTTATTAAAATTAATTCTATCAAAAAATTAAATGATTACATCTGGAGTAACAAAATTATAAGTTTCTACAGAAAGCTCAGCATTCATGTATGATAATGTTAAATATTGTTTATCTCTTTCATATGAATATTGAATAATTTGTTCTACTTCAAATTCTTTTACTAATATTTTCTTATTTATTCAAATAAGCAAATAATTATATATAATACAATAAAAAATGAATAACATTTTTTATTATTATCATTATTATTTTAATTTACTTAATTAGTATTTTTTTTTTTTTTTTTTTGAAAAAAAAAAAAAAAAAATTATCTTATCGTAATAAAATCTAAGAAAACAAAATAAATATATATGAATAAAAGAAAATAATTACTGGATCTGCTTTATCATAAACGTGAACACCAAGTAAATCAACTTTCATATAAACTTCTCTTGATTCACTTTCTGTTAAATACTATTATATATTTAGAGGTAAATTTTATCTAATTAAAATGAATTTTCTTATAATTATTTACTAGAAAAAATAATTTTTTATAAAATATATTTATAAAAAAAAAATTCTCTATTTACGACAACTTCATTAACAATTCCTTTTTGTAATTCAATAAATTCTTGTAATACAATTCTATTTTGAATAAGTGATGATGCTAATTCATTTTTTTGACTTTCTTTTTGACTTTCTTTTTGACTTTCTTGTTGATTTTCTTTTTTATATTCTTTTTTTTCTTTTTTACTTTCTATCTCACTAAGTGATGACTTTTTTCCTTTATATTCTTTTGGTTCCTTTTTATCTTTATTCTCTTTTGACTCTTTGTTTTCTTGGTTTTTCAATTCGGATGAACCTGAAGGATCACCATTTTTTAATTGTGATGAAGACTTACTTAATAACTAAAATATTGATATTTATATACCATTTTTTTTTTTTTATTCGTATTTTTATTAACCATTTTATTAATTATATATATATATATATATAATTTTAGATTAATAGATAATTATAATCGAAAAATATTATTATTCTTTTAAATAAAAAAAACTTTATTATATTTAAAAATAATATATAATATATTTTTCTACCTTCCATAATTTAGGCATTCTTATTTATTAAATTTTTTTTATTAATAATTATTCTTAATTATTCAGAAAAATATTATTATATATATCAATTTTTAATTATATATATATATATATATATATATTTACTTAATTAACAAGAAAAAACAATTTTTAATATTTTCAATGATGTTATGATTTAAAAAAAAAATAAATAATTAACATTATAAATATAATTTTATAATACTAAATATTTATTTTTATTATCTATTCTATATTTTTCAAATGATGATAAATCCAAATTAAATATTATAAATTGAATATTATTTTCACAATTAATTTCATAAATTGAATAATAAAAACTATTAATGATGATTAATGTGAATAAAAATAGTTATTGGATACTCATGAAATATTAATGTAATTATATTGAGCAAAGAATTTTAGATCAATCGACCGTCTAAATGATTTATAATATATATTATTTTACTTGTTGCTCTGTGTATTAATATATTAATATAATATTTTTCTATTATATATTATACTCGAAAAAAATTTCAAGTTTTCAAAAATAAAACAAAAAAAAAAAATTATCCACTTCAAACACTCTTTCTTTCCTCCTCTTATCATATATAATTAATCATAGATGGGATGGTTTATCAATAAAAACTACTTAAAATATAATTGATAATATATATGAATAAGAAAAAAAAAACAAAAAAAAACAAAAAGAAAAAAAAAATAAATTTTAAAACTTTATATGATTCATATAATATATATATATTATATGTAATTTTAACAAATATTAAAAAAATAGATAATATTTTATATTTAATAAATATAATATTTTACAAAATAAAATAAAAATTACTTAAAATAATATTAATGTAATTAAAGATTATCTAATAATTAATTCTTCATAAAAAAAAAAAACTATTATTATTAAAGTTCCTAAAAAATTTTTTATAGTTATTTATTGTAATTATTATATAATAATAAATTAAAGCCAAATAAAAAATATAATGATAATAAATAAATGAATAGATAAAATAAAATAAAAAAAAAAAAAAGCATTATTAAATAATTATTAAATAATTAATTGATGATTTTTATAATCATACAATTTAAATTGTAAAATTCTTATAGAACTTTTTAATTATTTGTTAATTTATTTATTATTAATAATTTTTAATTATATTAAAATCTTAATATCTAATTATATATATTAAAACTTTATAAAGTTAGCATTACCCAATTAATATTCACTTTCATTATTTTAATATGATACAAAAAAAATTCTAATATTTAATAATTAATATTATCAATTAACTAATTTACTAAAATATGAATAAAAAAATTTATATTATTATTTTGTATTATATTACTGTTAAGCTTCTATATGATTAAAGTTTAAAGTTATTTTAACATTAAGTAGGTATAAATAAAAATTAAATTTATATATCGAAGATAGGTTTATTTTTAGGTTTTTCATAATTTAAATATTAAATATATATACTCTAATATATACTAATTATGATTATGGATATCATAGTTTTTGGAATAAATATATTCTAAAGACTATGATAAATATATATAATTGAAAAATATGTATGATAATAAAAATATTAAATATAATTAATAAAAATAAATTTTTGATATTATATTCTTTTAATTATACTTTCCACAATAGATTTATAATACACACAAATATAGACACGTGATTTTAATTAATCTATGTTGTTACTACTAACATTCAACTTAAAATAAATTAATATTTATGTAAAAAAATTAATATTAATAATTATATTAAATAAAAATATTTAATTAAAATATATATATTAAATTATATTTTAATAAATAGAGAAAATTATACATTAAATATAAGATTTATTATAATTTTTTTGTTTTAATTTTTTCAGAATAAAGTATTATTGAATCTTAAATATTCATTCAAATTTAAAAGATATTACATTTTAATTTTATACTGTGAAAAAAGTAAACCTAAAATTTAAAATCTATTTTAAAAATTTACATCAAAGTATAAATATTTGCAAAGTAATAAAAATTAAAATTTAAAGGAAAAATATTGAATACAATAAAAAATGGACGAAAGAAATGAAGACATTGATATAAAGGAATTAAATAATTTATATTCTCAAACGGAAGAAAGCAATAGAAAAGTAAGAATGAAATATAGAAGCTTAATAGAAGATTTAAAAGGTATTTTGTTAATACAATATTTATATTAATAATTTTTAAATTCATAAAGTAATATTAATTATATATTAAATTATTATTAAAAAAATTTTTTTAAATATATATACATATATATAATAATAATAATAATAATAATAATAATAATAATAATAATAAATCCAATTCCAACATACAAATAAGATGTTTCTTCAACGGATATGTTAATTGAAAAAATTGCAACTGGAAATGAACTATATAAAAAAGGTAATTTTTCATAAAATGAATATATATCTCTTTATAAAATTTAAATAAATCTATTAATCAGTATAACAATTTTAATAAAATAATAATAAAAGTTAATAGAACACAAGAAGCTACATTAGATTCACAATTTCTTTTAAAATCAGCTGAACTTGGTGCAAAACAAGCTGAATCTATAAAACTTGCAGGAGAAAATTTTGATATTGAAGATTGGATAAATAAATTATTAACAACTATGGGTGGTAGACAAGATATTGATATTAAACAAGAGAATGGCGAAACAGTAAACTTAAAATCATTACATTGGGAAGCTATTGGTATAAAAGCTGAACCATTCTTTGATGTAGTACCTAAAATTAATAACATGTAAATAATTACATCATTTTTAAATATTATTATTAATATATAATTTAGAAAAAATTAAATATATAAATTGAATAAAATGAATATGTTCTTATATATGTTCTTATATATAATATCACTTTCTAAAATTTATAATGCAAATAATATAAATTTATTTCTATTATATATATTTATTATATATATATATAATATAATATTATTTAATCTTATAATATATAATTATGTTCTACAAATTTTCATATTTATTATATTATTTAATATTATAAAAAATTATAATAATACAAAAGGATTGGTCCTTTATCTACGGAACAAAAAGAAAGGAAAACTATTATAAGGCATGCAAGAGAAAATAAAAATTCAGTAAATTTAAAAAAACCACAAGAGGTATTTTGTTGTTGTTGTTCATAATAATTTATGCAATTATATACTCAACATTAATTTTATATATATATATATATATATATTTAATGTAATATAAATAATAGTTAAGGAAAGAAGATATTAAAGAGCAAGAGAATGAAACAACAAAAAATGTAGTCCAAATATGTGAAATACTGTATAAAGTTGGTCGAATTGGTCTATTTGAATTCATTATAAATCCAGAATCTTTTAGTCAGACAATAGAAAATATATTTTATTTATCATTTCTTATTCATGACGGAAAAGCATTATTAGACGAAGAAGATGGAGAATTAATTTTAGGTAAATATATATATATATACAACAATTATAGAATTACTTAAAAAACACCAATTTATTTATTTTTTTTTTTTTTTTTACTTCTTATTATTAATAATTCCATAATAATAATAATAATAATAATAATAATAATAATAATAATAATAATAATAATAATAATAATAAAAACAGACAAAGCTGATCCTCCAGATGAAGAAGATTATTCACATGGTATTAAAAAAAAGCAATATGTTTTAGAATTAGATTACGATACTTGGAAAGATATTATTAATGTATATAATATAAAAAAATCTATGATACCAACAAGACCAAAAGTACAAACTAATAATGCTAAATGGTACAGTTAGAATAACCATTAGAATAATCAATAATAAAAAAAATCATTCAACTTATTTATAACACCAATATATAAAATTATAAAATTAAATTAAATCATATTAGACACATAAAAAAAATAGATTATAATTATTACTAAAATTATTAAACTTTATTCAACATTAACATCGATATTCATTTCTTTTTAGTTTTTTTTTTTTTTTTTTTTCTTTGTATATACGGTTTAATCATTAATAAATTATATTTCAGACATCAAAAAATGATAATAATAATCAATAAATTAGTTTATTTTAATTAATTTTAATTGCGAAATAATTATTTTTCATACAGATAAAGATATAAAAATATATTAAATAATTTATATATTTACATTACATATTAATTATTTATTAATTATGTATTTATTTATTTATTTATTTATTTATTTATTTATTTATTTATTTATTTATTTATTTATTTATTTATTAATTTATTTATTTATTTATTTATTTATTTATTTATTTATTTATTTATTTATTTATATTAAACAATTGATAATTTATTATAATATAACTATTCTTTGTTATTATTATTATTTTTTTTTATATTTGTTTGTTTGTTTGTTTGTTTGTTTCATCGTATTGTTTTTATTGATTTTAATTTTAGTTTTTGTTTTTGTTTTATATATCACATAAATATGCATTTGATAATTGTGAAGGTAATCTATTTTTAATCTTTAAACGATCAATTGCTGTCGTTACTTCAGTAGTTGAAGACTTATCATTGATTTTTTCATCATTATTATTATCATTATTTTCATTATTTAACAAAGAGCCTTCTTGAATATTTTTATTTTTAACATTATTCCATTCCTCTAAAAATGTATGTAAATATTTAACAATAGTTGGAACTTCAGCTAATGCGCCCATTCCTGAATAAATTTAATTATTGCCATAAATAAATATATATATATATATATATATAAATATTAAAAAGAAAAAAAAAATGAAAGAAAAAAAATATATTTAAATATATTTAATTTATATGATATAATATATATTTATGTAAGTAATTTTAATCTTATAAAAACTTATTATAAATTAAAACAATAACCTATATCACCACAAGCAAGTTTTTTAGCAATAGGATTAACAATAAAAAACCTTAATTCTTCCTTTAGTATTTTTAATTGTTTACTGGTGAATGGATGTAACCACATTTGAGTATTCATGGCTGGACATGCAATTAATGGTTTTTGATTTACTTCTGAAAAATTCCATGCTCTAACAATACAAGTCTAATAAATAAATATATATATATATTAATTCAATAAATATTATATTTTCTATAGAAATTACTAAAATAATCAGATATATATAATATTTGAACTTCATATACCAATAAATTATCACAAATTCCATTTGATATTTTTGCTAAAGAATTAGCATCTAAAGGTACAATTAACATAATATCAGTCCAATTTCTTAACTAAAAAAAAAATTACAATCAATAAATAATTATTATTTTCTTTTTTAAAAAAAAAAATAAAATAAAATTTATAATACTAATATATATATATTGAAATAGAATATAATAAATAAAATTCATAATACTTCAATATGTAGTACAGGGTCTGTAATTTTTTGCCACTATAAAATATTAATATTGATTATAATATATATATATTTATATAATATATATACATTACAATTAATATAAAATTAGTTTATATATATACATAAAAAATTATATATTCATACAGTCCATTCATCTTCATCAACATATAATTCAACTCTTTCATCTATCTGATTTTGATCGATAAAATGTAAAGCAGCTTTTGTTGCAACCAATTTAATTTCAACATTATTCTTTATTATTGATATTTAATAAGTATAACAATAATAAATAATTAATTTCATGGAATTAATATTGATAAAAAATGGAAATATATATAAATAGTAAATAAAATTTTAACAAATTTAAAATATAAAAATATAAATTAGTATATAAAATTGTATATAAACTTTTACTTTATATAAAATATAATACATATATATAATTTCATATTGATTAATATTAAATAATATTATTTTATAATAAAGAATAAATACATCTTCGAATTCAAATATTTTTTTTATTAATTGTGGAATTTTAACACAAGCAACACTACCTGTTGCAGCAATTAAAACATGTGGAAGACGACCAAGTTCTTCAAAATTACTCTTTGAAAAAGTTCTTGCTAATTGTTGAAGACGAGCAAATGAATCAGTCCGTTGCATGAGAATGTTATATATAACTAAAATTATTTAAAAAAAAAAAATTATTATTATTCTATTTAGAAAAATTTCCTTAGCTATTTATAAAAAAAAATTTTATTTAATTATTCAAGTTTATTATTACCTCGGTAATAAACTCTCTTATTTTAATTAATTTTACTTACACACAGAATAAAAGGGGAAATAACTATATTTAATATACTATATTATACAATACTAAGGAATTGAAATTTAATTATTATTGCTTTTCAAATTATTTTTAATATAAAGATAACTTTTTTTTTCCTTTCTCCTTTTTTCTTTTTATTTTTATTTTTTTATTTATTTTTCTTTTTCTTTTTCTTTTTAAGTTTCTTAAAATTATTTTTTAAAATATAAAAAATAAAATGAAATTTCAATTCAATAAAAATACTAAAAATAATAATAATTTGACTAACTAATTCTCTAATTTTAATAATAAATATTCTTATTGTAATAATATAATTTTTATATATTAAATTAAATAATAAATAAATTGGTAATATATATAAAATTAATTTTTATATGAATAATTTAACTTTATATAAATTTTTTTAAACTTTATAAGAAGATTAATTTTTTTAAAAGGTTATTTTTAAAACTATAATTTTTTTTTAAAATATATAAAAAAAAAAATGCAATCTATTTTAACTAATAATGAAAGTGACAATTCTTTATCAGAGAATGATAAATTTGATTTAAAAATAGTAAAACCAAAAATAAAAATATATAATCATACAGAAATCTTTAATGATAATGATATAATATATTATAAAATTTTATTATTTACTGATTCTGTATTTGTGTGGATTGGGAGTGAATTACTTAATGAAAAAAATAATATCTCTCATTTTAATAATTTAGCTGTGTCAATAAAAACAAAATTTGTAAATATTTTTTAATTTTTAATTATATATATATATATATATAATATATTTTTGAATAAAATTCATTTATTATTTGAATCCATTTTTATTAATGTATTTGTATTTTTCCAGTCCCCTGTACCAATTGTTACTACACTTCTTGGTAACACCTTAGAAGAAATAAGTGAACATATGTCTCGAAGATTATGTATGTATTAAAAGAATAATAAAATAATAAAATAATAAAATTATATAACAATATTCTTTATTCCTCAAAATTATTAAAATATAAAATAATATTAACAAAAATAATGTATTGAAATTTTATAATTCATAAATAAATAATAGCAACAAAATATTTCAAGCAAGTTTTTGTTAGTTATAACATAACATCAAATAATCCAGACATTTATGTTTTTTCGGAAAGGGCACTTATACAATTCTTAAAAACCATATTATAATTAATTTAAAATTTGATTTCTTTTTTTTTTTAAACCATGATTTCAATAAACAATTATTTTCTTAAAATAATCACAATAATAATATATCTAATAATAATTAAAAAAAATGAATGTATTTTTTAAAAAAAAAAAAAATAATAATAAATATATAATAATAAAAATTTAAATGTTAAATAAAGTAATAATAATAAAATAAAAATTTAAATATTAAATAAAGCAATAATATAAAATAAAAATAGCAATAATAATGATATAAAATATAAAAAATAAAAAACTTATATATAAAATAAAAATAGCAATAATAATGATATAAAATATAAAAAATAAAAAACTTTTATATAAAGTTTTAAATAACAATAATAATGATATAAAAATAAAAAACATGAAAGTTTTTTTTTATTTTTTATTTTTTATATCAAGTTTTATTTAATTAGTATTTTCAATTTTATATATATATAATTGTATTGATAAAAATATTGAATAATATTATATTCACCAAAAACCAGTTTGTTAAGAATATTTAATATAAAATAAAATATATATAAATTAAAAAATAAAATAAAATAAAATAAAAAGTATATATTGTAGTAGGTAAAATTAAATAGTGAAATAAAAATTAAAAAAAAAAAAAAAAAAAAAAAAAGTCCTATCACAACATGACTATCGTTTTTAATACCACAGTTTTATCATAACAATTAATACTATTCTAAAATTTCTAAAAAAAATATAATATCTATATGTATATAAATATTTAAATATTGATTATAACTAACAAAAAAAAAAATATACAAAATAAATATTAATAATTAATTATAAATATAATTATTATAAAAACTTTATAAATGTATTATATGATATAAGCAATTTTACATAATTCTTCTTTTATAATGATATATTAAAGTTCTATAATGAAATATATATTCTTAAAAAATAAGCGATTTATAAAGTTTATTATTAAATTTTTCTTTATATTAAAAAAATATATTCATACATTGATTTCGCTTTAAAAATTCTTAATAAAAAATATAGAAAAATAATGAAGCTTATAAAAGTAATAATATTTCATTGTTTCAACAAAATTTTAAATTACTATTACTTTTGTATTATTATTAAAACTATTTAGGAATTATATGATTATAATTATGAAAGAAGAAATAAAAAAGTTATTTTGTTTTTGTTTTTGTTTTTGTTTTTTTTTTTTTTTTTTGTTTTTTTTTTCGTTTTTGTTTTTATAATTTTATATTTAATTTTATATATCATTAAAATATAAACTTTAAATATAAAAAATAAAATATAAAATATAAATAAAAAATATAATATATATAATATAATATTATATATATACTATATTATATGGTATGTTATATTAAGAAAAAAAACTTATTGTTGCATAGCTTGTGAATCATCTTTTTTGTCATCACCTGTATTTTTTTCATCATTTCTATCTTTCATATATACATCTAATTCAGCATCTAAATTTGACTGAGCAACTTCTTTATTTTGGAACATATAACTATCTAATTCCTTATCTAAAGAATTTTTATCAGCAGGACGTTTGCTTCCTCCATTACGTCCATTACCTCTTCCTCTTCCACGTCCACGACTACTATTACCTCTTCTATTTCTTTGAGTTCTACTATTTCTACTGGCTGCGGTTCTCATATTTAATCTTTTCTTAATGTCAATATTTCCAAGTCTTGAAGATATTGGGACAGACTTTCCACCACCTAAACGTTTAGATATAGAATCTCTAATAGAAGCACCAGAACGTTTTCTTCTTAAACCTTTGTTTTTTGATGACATTTCTTGCAAAAGACTAACCTTTGGTCTTTGACCAGTACGTCTCTTCATAACTACAGAAAATCTATCAGAAGATTGACGTGCCTTTCTATTTTCTTCAATTACCTTAAAACTATTTATGTTGTTATTTATTTATTTATTATTTATTTATTTATTTTAATAGGAAATATTTTTTCTCATTAATTAAATTGCAACTCTTTATATAGTATGATTTTTTCTTTAATTTTTTGTAAAAAAAGAAAAAAAAATTAAAAAAAATATAATATATTGAATTTTTGTTGTTAATTAAATATTTTGGGGGTTAATGCATACCGATCATTAAGCTTCGTTGGTCTTGATTTATTATTGGAAGCATTAAATACTATTCTGCGATCAGATTTTGATCCTGAATTATTATTACGAAACATCTGTTATGAAAATGGAATTATTAGCTTTTATTTATTTTCTTTATTTTTTTTCTTAATTATTTATTTATTTATTTTTATTGAAAAATAAAAAAAAAAATAAAAAAAAAAATAAAAAAAAAAAAAAAACACTTAAAAAAAGTGATATAATAATATATATCACTAAGAAATCAAATCATATTATTATTTCCCATCTTCAACTTGCGTATTATTTTATTTTGTCTTTTCCCATATATTGAATATATATCTTTGTCTTTAATGGACAAACGAAAATAAAAATAAGCAATAATAAATAAATATTTCAATATTCCATTTTTAATTTTGTTTCTTGAGTTTATTTTTAAAAG
This sequence comes from Anaeromyces robustus, assembly GCA_002104895.1. NCBI lineage: Eukaryota > Fungi > Neocallimastigomycota > Neocallimastigomycetes > Neocallimastigales > Neocallimastigaceae > Anaeromyces > Anaeromyces robustus. The sequence continues at coordinate 66,256 of MCFG01000276.1, read as the reverse complement.
TTCTCATCAAAAATATTGTTTTGTTTTTTTATTATTATATCATTTATATTTCTTCATAAATAAATAAAACTACAAGAAAAACCTAACAATAATTTTAAAGATTCATATTAAATAACTGTAAAAATAACTATTAAGACATAACTTCTTTTTTATCTTATTTGTCTGTTTTTTTTTTTTTTTTTTTTGTTTTTTGTTTTTTGTTTTTTGTTTTTTTTTTGTTTTTTTTCTGAAATATTTTATTTATTATAAGTTGATGATATAAGAAATATTCATTGATTTCAATTGATTTATATTTATTATATTTGAATATTTTTCAATTAATTTACTTATTAATTTATTTTGAAATATATTACCTCAATTTGCTTTTAAATATGTAAAATAAAATGAATTATATAATAAAAAAATGAATATGAAAAATCTGATGTATATACAAATAAATAAAAAGTTTTGAAATAGTGTTTTATAATATTCTATTGATGTATATTACTCCTTTAAATTAAAAAAAAAATAGAATATAAGATTTATGTTTTCAATTAAATAGATGTAAAAAAAACTTTTTAATTAAACTTTATATATACTTAATTTTATAAAAGTTTTTTTTTTATATCTTTAAAAAAAATATAAAATAAATATAAAAATTGTAAAATAAATATATAAAAAAATCGATTAACAAAAAATTTATCAAATTTATAATGTGAATTTATAGTATTTATATTAATAATATAAAAATTAATTAATTAATAAAATAATTAATTATTAATTATATTTTTTTAATTTTTGATTGTTACTATTATGTTAATATAAATATATAAAAATTTATGCTAATAATTAATAACAAATAAAATTTACCAATAATAATAATAAATCTTAGTAACAAAAATAATAACATCAGCTATTATAATATTATTAGTAAAGTGGAATAGTCCAAAATAATTTAATAAATATATGTATTTTTCATATAAATATATGATAATAACATGATATTTTGTGATGATACACCAAAATTGAAAAATGATTAATTTATAAATAAAATATTATTTAAATAATATTATAAATAAAATAAAATAAAATAGAATTAAATTAAAATAAAATAAAATAAAATAAAATGAGATAATATAACATAATATAATATAATATAATATAATATAATATAATATAGTAACTTTTTTTTTTTTTTCATCCTTACATTAATTATAAATTTGAAAAATAAATCATTTATTATTAAAATTTAAATCAAATTTTATGTTCAAAATATAATTTAAAACTAATATATAAAAATATGAGTGAAGAAATAGTATTTAAAAAATCATCAAAAAAAAAAAGTTTGAGAAAAAAGAATATAAATATACCAATTGAAGATGAAGAAATTGACGATTCACCAGTATTAAATATTAATAAAATAAAAAAAAAAGATAAAAAAAAAAAAGCATTAAATAAAAAAATTGAATTAAGTTTTAATGAGCCAGAAGAAGTATTATTGATATATTAATTCAATTATTAAAATAATTATATAAATAAATTTTATCATTAAAATAATAAAAGTTTTACTAATATTAATTGTTAAATATTTTATAATAAAAATAATAATAAATGTTATTTAACACATTTCTCTAAATAATTGTACTTTTCTATTAATTGCATAAAAAATTATTACCTTTTTTTTCTAGGAAGAAGACGTATTTAAAATTAAAAAAAGTTCAGCAAGTCTTCGTTTAACAAAAGCTAAATTAAATAAAAATGTTTATCATGATGACCTAGAAAATACCAAGGAAGAATTTAGTCCATATTCAGAAAAAAATTTAAATGCTTTAAAGAATAGTTCATTGAACAGACCACCACCGTCGAATATTATAAAAAAAAGTCAAGAAATATATAAAAATATAAATAAACCTAATAATGGTATAGAAGAAATTAAAATTCCAGATGCAACAAAAATTCATGAAGCTAAAAAATTAAGAGAAGCAAGGAGAAATGCAAGAAATTCTTCAGCCAATTTCATACCATTAGATTCAGTAAATAATAAAGAAATTTTTATTAATATAAATATATAAATTAATAATTATAAAATTATAACATTATTAAAATAAATAAATATATTTATATATATAAATTAAAATTAAGAATGATACCACAATGGAAGATAAAAAGGAAAATGATGATGACGATGATGATGATGAAGTATTTGAAGATTATGAAAATAATAGAATTTTATTTGGTACTAATGCAGTAAAAGAACAAGAATCGAGAAGAAAAAAAGAAATGAAAGTCGATTTAATTAATGCGTAAATTTCAAAATTTTATTATTTAAATATGAAATATTTATTTTTATTTTCTATTGATAATAATTTAAATATATAGTTCATATATAAAATTTAAAAATGTTAAATATTCTAATTATTATATATTAATTGTTTTATATAATTTTTGTTTTCCAAATGATATAAAAAAATATAAATATATATACATTATTTAATAATAATTAGACAAGAAAATGAGAGTGAAGAAGAAGATAAAGATGAATTAAATAAATGGGAATCAGAATTAATTAAACAAGGAAGAGCAGCACCAGAAATAATGAAAGTAGCAAAGAAAAAAAGTGAAATGGCAAAAAATCAAAGTAATTATTGGTTATTATATAGTATTAAAAAAAAATAGTATTATAATTACTAATTACTTATATACATTTTATACATTTAATTATATCTATATTTTATATTAAATATAATTAATTCAACAACAACTATTAGTCCCAGAAAACTGTGATATACCTTCATTAGATGAAGTTATGAGAGGTTTTGCAGCATCACTATATCAAATGGAATTAAAACATTCTGAAGATGTTAATGAAGAAGCCTATTTAGTAGAAGAAATTGATAAATCAAAAAAAAATACAGAAAATCTACAATCCGATCTACAATTATCATCAGATAAATATACTTATTTCCAAGAATTAAGAAATTATATTATTGATTTAGCCGAATTCTTAGACGAAAAAGTAAAATATAAGAATAAAAAAAAAAAATACTTATTTAATAATAATAAATTAATTCAAATAATAATAAAATATAATATTAATTATTATATACCTTATATCATATAAAATATTAAAAAAAAAAAATTAGTTCAAGGACTTTAATAAAATAAATGAAGATTATTTAAATTTAAAGAAAGAAAAAGAATTATTTATATCTAATAGAATTCAATCAGACTTAAATGATTGTTTTTATGATTTTGTAACTGGATGGAATGGTATTATGATAATAAAATTGAATATTTTATATATTTAAAAAAAAAAAAAAAAAAAAAAAAAAAAAATTATTCCTAACCTAAATATTTATATATAATTTTTTTATATATGTTTGTTCTTATTACTATAATAATTATATGAAATAAAAATGAAAAATATTATATTATAGGACTAGTATTTGATAGTGAAGGCAATAATATATATAAATATGATTTAGAACAAAAAGAAAATAGAGAAATGTTAAGAAAGTTAAGAACTAAAAGTCAAATAAATAAAATAAATAAATCGAAAAATAATAAAACAATAACAAGTATAGAAGACATGGAAGGTTATATATCTAATGACGATTTTGATGACAAAGATCAGGAAGTATATGATACAAAGAAAGGTAAATGAAAAATGAAAAAGAAATAATATATATATTTAATAAAAATATTGAAAAAAAAAAAAAAAAAAAAAAAAAACTTACTTATATATAATATATATACGTTCTTCTTTTATAGCTGAAATACTACAAAAATATTATGAATTTTTTAATGATACTAATGAAAACTTTAAAGATCTTAGTATAGTAAAAAAGAATTTTGAAGATTGGAAAGAAAAATATGCCAAAGAGTATAATCAAGGATTTGGTGGATTAAGTATGCCAGGTGTATTTGAACTTTTTGTTAAATATGAATTATTTTTATGGGAACCATTAGAGGTTTGAATATCAAAATTATTTATTTATTTATTTATTTATTTATTTATTTATTTATTTATTTACTTATTTATTGATTTATTTATTGATTTATTTATTGATTTATTTATTGATTTTTACAAAAAAAAAAAATAATAATAATTCTTATACTATAATAGAAATATAGAGAATTTGAAGATATGGTATGGCATCAAGAAGCTTCAACTTATGGCACTTCCAATATGATGGAACTTGATAATTATGATCCTGATGATGATGATAATAAATTATTAATTCGTATTGTAGAAAAATTTGCTATACCGAAAGTTAAAGAATTTATTAAATTATGGAATGTTTTTTCTATTAATCAAACAAGAAATTTATTAAGAATTTTAATATTATTACAAGATTATATAAAAGCTAAAGATACCATTTTTATAGTAAGTTTTATATTATAATAATAATTATTATCATTATTATTATTATTAATACTATTACTATTACTGTTTGACGTAGTAGTAATGTTATTATTTTAATGATATATTTTAACTTTCTATTAATTATTATTATACGTAATTACTTATAATAAATATAATTAGGGAGTAATTGAAGAAATTGAAAATAAATTTAAAAGTTCAATTGAAAAAATTATTTCTCATAATCCAATTCAAAGAGTTACTCCACAGAAAAATATTTCACTACATCATTATGATCAAATCAATTATTGGTTTTGGAAAATATTTAAAGTATGAAAAAAAAAAAAATATTAATCATTTAAATAATGAATTAGCAAAAATATAATATATATTTAATATTTATTTAATATTAATATTTATATATTTATATTCTATATATTTATATATATAATATTATAACATTATAATTTAATAACATCAATTTTAGGTATATAATAATTTATTTCTATTTGAAAAATATATTTCCAAAGATAGTCTCCAAGAGATGACGATTAATTTATTATTAAATCAACTTCTAGTACCCTGTTTAGATATTATTAGAGATTGTTATCTTAATTCAACAATATATCCAACATTATTTCAAGAGCATGAAAAAGAAGAATTACTAAAGTTTGAAAAAGTATATATTTGTAAAATATTATTAATGATATATTGATAATATATAATTTAAAAATTACTTTATTTATTTATTTATTTATTTATTTATTTATTTATTTATTTATTTATTTATTTATTTATTTATTTATTTATTTATTTATTTATTTATTTATTTATTTATTTATTTATTTATTTTTTATTTATTTTTTATTTATTTATTTATTTATTTATTTATTTATTTATTTATTTATTTATTTATTTATTTATTTATTTATTTATTTATTTATTTATTTATTTATTTATTTATTTATTTATTTTTATTAGTTATGTTATGTAATTCCAGAAAAATGGTATAATGAAGAATATTCTGTACCATCTTATTTTAAATCTTTGGAAACAAGTTTAAAAGAGTTTTCTAAACTATGTCAAAATCAAAAATCTTCAAGGTAAATATAAATAAATAAATAAATAAAAAAAAAACATAAAATTATCTAAAAATTAAAAAAAAATAATAATAATCCATTATATATATATAATATATATATAATGAAATTATTTCTTTTAATACAATTTAAATATTTACTAATATATATTATTTTAAAACTTTTAATAGGAATGTATTTGAAATAATTGTAAAGCTTTTAGTGAAACTTAGAAGTTATGATGAAGCTTCTAAACTTGGAAAAATTTATAAAATTGAATAAATTATAAATATTATATATATAAATAGACCTTTATTTGTATTGTTTGTTTTTAATTTTATGACTTTATTTATCTATTAACAATAAAATTAATTTAAAAAATTGATTTAATAACTTAATATATTTATTTATTTATTTATTTATTTATTTATTTATTTATTTATTTATTTATTTATTTATTTATTTATTTATTTATTTATTTATTTATTACTTATTTATTTGTGTTTGTATAAGTTTGTTTATAGAATAATATTTAATATATATTAATTATATTAAATGATAATTTCAAAATTATTTATAATTTTTATGAAAATGTAAAGAAAAATAAATATAAGAAATTATGTAAGGGTTAGGGTTAAATAAAAGTAATTTGAGAACTAACCTATATAAAATATATTTTAAAATAGAATTAAATATTAAAATAAAAATAAGTAAAACAAATACTTAAAATTACGAATATTTATTTTAGATTTTAGTGGTTCATAAAATTAAAAATATATACAAAATATAATATCAACAATAACAAAATTCATTATTCATTATAATATAAAAAAAAATTACTATAATTTCATTATTAAACTATATTAGTCATACATATGTACATGTACATAATTTTGATATTCTTATTGCAATTATAATACTTAAAATATTAAAAATTAATTTTATTATGATATCAAATATATAAATATGAATATGAAATATTTAATATTAAAAATAAAAAATAAAAAATAAAAATAATAAATGAAAAAGATGAAAAAGAAAAATATATAAAATAAATATTTTTCTTGTTTTTGTTTAATTAATTAAATTTGATATTTAAAGAAAAGAAAAAGAAAAATTATTTTTCTTTTCTTTTGTATTTTCATATTATTATGATTATGTAAAGCAAAGTGTATATAATAAATTTAAGTTTAAATTTAGGTAAATTAAAAAAAAAGTTTTTGTTATGATGGATCTTCCATCCCTATTAAATTTTATTGGCTATTAAAAATCAATAAATCTTGATTAATAAAAATTAATATGTTTGTACAAATAATTTTTTTTTATCAATAAATAAATAAATAAATAAATAAATAATTATTATGATATAGACCGTAATAAATACGTCAAAAACATTTTTGGTTAGTATTTTTATTATATAGTGTTTATATAGACATCGACTTGTTTCTATCTAAGAAAGTAATCTCATAGATAATGAAATTAGTTTTATCAAACTCCTGTCAGATCTTTTCGAAAAAAGTATTAGGTAATTTATTTTTAAGTATTCTTTTAATATTTTATAATTATTATTTATATATTTATATATTCAACTCTATTATTAATATCATAAATAAGTTTTTTGATTTTTTATAAAAAAAAAATACAATAATAATAATAAATAATAAATAAATAATGAATATAATAAAAATAATAAAATGAAATTATTTGTATATTAAATATATTTATTCAATTATTATAACATATTTTTTAGTTTTGGTTATTTTATTATTAATAATTATTAGTCATTAAATATTATTACTTCGATTTTTATTTTAGTTTTATTTTTTTTTGCTTTATTTTTTTATTATTTAATTTCCTTTTTATTTTTTTTCTTCTGTTATTAATAATTAAATAAATTTAGGGTTATATTAATATATATTATAGGTGATAGTTTTTTAAAAAATTGACCTATGAAATAAAAGTTTCAATATATTATTAGTATATTATATTATGTTATATGAATTTTTAATTCAATAAGTATTTATATTTACCAAAAATGGTAAACCTTAAAAATTTTATTTTTAAAAATTATGAATGATGATTAATAATTATTAATTTCAGATAAAAAGTTTTATTTATTCTAAGGAATAATAAATAAATATTTCCTATAAATATCCTAAAACAATATTTTTGTAGTATTAAAATTTATAAAATATCAGTACTAATATAATAGTTAATATTATTAAGTATTATTAATTATTATTTATTAGTTAATTTATAAATTGTGATTAATAGAGTATATAAAATATAACTTGCTTTATTATATGAATTTAATGATAAAAAATAAAAGATTACTAAACATTATCTTATATCATTATGTCGTTATTAAATATTTATCATATTAATTAATAATAATATCAATTTTTTTGTATCCTTTAAGCCTATACGATGGATAAATTAAAATTTACATTAATCCTATTTATATTAATATATTATAATATATTAAATACGGAATTATTAATTCAATTTTTTAGAAAAATATATTTATTATAATATAATTATAATATATAATAATTTAAGACGTTCATATTAAATCAATTTTTTTCCATATGAAAATTTTAAATCATAATAAAAAATTATATTTTTTAATTATATAATATATACAATAGAAATAATATATTATACAATATAAATATTATATATTAATAAATATAATATAATAAATAATATTTAAATAATTATAATTATAATAATTATATATTTGCATAAAATTCTATTTATTTAATATTTATTTTCGTTTAATATATTTAAATTTTTAAATATATTTGTTTAATATAAATAAATAAATAAATAAATAAATAAATAAATAAATATATAAATAAATAAATAAATATATATATATATTAATAAAAAGTTTGACTATTACTCTTTTTTTTTGTTCTATATATAATATATATGAATTATACTAATATATTCCAATATATTCTAATATATAATGATATATGTTAAAATATATTTTAAATTTTAATTAATAATAACAATAAATTATTATTAAAAAAGTAACAAAATTTATATATATTTTTTTAAATCTTTGCAAAAAAAAAAAAAAAAAAAAAAGTATAATAAAATATAAAAAATTATTTATTAAATAAAATTTTTTATTCAGGCTTCAGACAAAAATACATAAATAAAAATATTTATTTGATTAAAATTAAAAAAAAAAAGGAAAATATACATTTAATTTTATATTAATCGTTATTTTATTTTTTTTTTAATTTAAATTAAATAATTTATTTTCATTTTTATTGAAAATTTTTTAAAATCTAATGAAAAAATTATTTTTTATCAAATAGATAGTAATTTTCAATAGTAATATAAATAAAAGGAAAAAAAAATAAGATACCTTTTTATTACGGTTTATTTTAAAGTGATAATAATTATAATAAATATTTTCATTTGATTTTTTAAGAATAATATATTTATTATAATTATCACTTTTTTTTAAATAATAATATTATTCGTATAAACCTTTTAGTTTAAAATTATATTAAAATTTCTTTTCTATTTTTAATATAAGTTAAATATCTTTTATTATAATTAAAAATATTTAATTTATTATTTATTTTTATATTTTTTTTGACAGACTATATTTGTACTTTTTGATATATTAAAACGGAAAAAAACTATTTTTTTTTTTTTTTTGGAATCTTATTTATATTTCAATATATATATATATATTTTAAAAAGTATAAATATAAATATTTGAAGAAAAAAATATTTCAAAGATTTACAATGGAATATTAAAAATAATTTTAAGGAATTTAAACATTTTTGTATACCAATAATTCCTAATATTAATAACATTTTTATTTACTTTAAAGCGCACATTGAAATATATTTATTTATAAATTAAAGACAAAATCTATTAAATATAAAAGTAATCTTTAAATTTATTATATACGAATACTATATATAAATTTTTAAAGAGAAATTAATAATAACTCCTACATACAATAAAAATTATTTTATAAAAAGTAAGTACATATTACATATTATATTATTATATATAAAATAAATGTTAATCACAGTATATAAATGTAATAATATTATTATTTATATTAATGAATCATGAGAAATAATTAACGAATATATATATTATTGGTGTGAACTAAATATATATAATTTTAAGAATTATATAATTTAAATACTCACATATATAAATAATAATAAAAATAATAAAAAATCTTTAAATATATTTATTTGTATTTTTTATTTTTTGAATCATTTTTTTTAATTAAATTATATATTAATATATTACATTTTATTATATTCTTTTCTGATAGATTCAAACAATATAATTTAATATAATAAATTCAATAATATAATAATATGGCTTTTAAATTTAATTGGACAACTTTCGATAAAAGCTTTATCGATGAGGCACAAGATAAATTAGCTGAAGCTTTAAATAAAGGAATAACAAATCAAATGATAGGGTCAATTAAAGTTGAAGAGCTAAATATGGGAACTAAGGTAAATATTAATACATGATACTAATTAATAATTATTGTATTTAATTAGTATATTAAATTATTTATAATTATGTATTATTTTTAGGCTCCGGATTTAGAAGTTATGGAAATTGGTGATTTGTCAGAAGAAAAATTTAAAGGTATATTTAAAATTATTTATCAAGGTGATGCATATATTGTGATTCGAACAACAGTACAGGTAATTAATTTTTTTATTTTTTATATTATAAAATAATGAAAAAAAAAAAAAAAAAAAAAAAAAAAAAACGATTTTTTAATAAAGTTCATTATTATTTTTAAAATTAATTTCATATAATATAATGCAAACTATATACTAAAATTAGATTAATCCATTAGTTGTATCTGAAACTCCAATAACATTATCATTGGGATCTGGTATTATTGCTGCTGATCATCCTTTACCAATACCAGTAAGATTACGTATTAGTAATTTAAAATTAAGTGGTATTGCAGCTTTAGGTTTTTCAAATAAAGGTATAACATTTTGTTTCAAAAATGATCCATTAGAGAATATAAATGTTTCATCAACATTTGATAGTATGCCAGCAATTAAGAAATTAATTGAACGTATTATAAAATCTCAAATAAGTGCATTTTTAATGGAAGATGTACCAGGACTTATTCATAACTTTTCAAAATCTTCTAATAATTCATCTGATCAAAATTCACATAATCGTAGTTATAGTGGAGATACTTATGTACCATATTCACCAAGTACTTATGATAGTGATAGTATATATGGTGATGAAAGTGATAATATTTATAGTTCAAATCAAACTTTAATTGGTGAAGAAAATGAAATGATGGAATGGAAAAGAAAATGGAAAGGAAATGATCTCAATTTACCAGATTCTAGTATTTCTTTTGAAAATAGAATTATTCTTTATCGTGGTTTGAAATGTTTAAAAACAGTTAATGCTAATCGTGGTATTCTACGTCTTCTTAACCCTTCATTAAATGATTATTTATGTCAATCTATTCATATTGATAGTTGGCTAATTACTCCACCCTTTTCACCAATACCATTGTATATACCCAAAGCTTCTTATCCTTCTTATACAAAAGATAAACATTTTTCAATTGTTGATTATCTTCGTCGTACAGCAATAACAAGAACTTCATATAATCAACAACATCAAAGATTAATTTCAGAAGGTTTTGATATTAACAATGTATCTGATGATAATCCATTTAAACGTTTACAACAACCAACTGAAACAATTATATATAATATTCCTTCACCAATTACCTCACCGCGTTTAAAATCTTCTATGACTAATTCAAGTTCAAACCCAAATCGATCAATATTATTTAATTCTAATAAAACTTTAGTTTCTGATGGAGATATATCTATTTGTAGTCATCATGGTTATAATTATACTCATACCTATCATAGGGGTCAGCGTAAAGCCAAATCTTCAAATAAATCAAATAATTTGAATAATCGTAAATCTACTTTATCTTCTAAGAGATCATCACAAATATCATCAGCTACTACTCTTTTTAGTGATCAAGAAAATGAAACATTATTAAATTCATCAAATTCTTCATCTTCTGTTATTAATAATAATAATAATAAGGAATTAGAAAATGTTGTAATAAATAAGAATAATATGGATAATAATAATAATGATAAAATAAATTTGGTTCAAAAAAAGGCTGAATTTGACCGTATTATACCCAGACTTTCCTCTCCAAGATTATCTTTATATGTCACAGGAAATAAAGGTCATATTAGAGGTTACTCAAGCCAATCTAATATTTCAGATATTTCAAATACCCCATCTACTTCATCAAACGTTGCTACATCTTCTAATATGAATTCTCAAAATAATAATGGTACTATTAGTAATGATAATGTTTTCCTTTCCCTTCTTAATAATAATAATAATAATGGTATAAATGGTACATCAGTAAATATTTACAGTCGTAATAATTCTATCGTTTCTAATACTAATACCAATAATAATAATGTGAATGGAAAAATTGTAAATACTAATAGTAATATACCAAATAATTTAACTGGTTATAACTCAGATGGAGAATCTACAGTATGTGAAGAATTTCCAGCTGAAATTGTTATAGAACCTTCCAATAATAGTATGGCAGCCCAATTAAACAATTTAATGAATTCTAATCAAACAATTTCCCCATATACTCGTACTTTAGAACATTTTGCTTATCGTTCTTTTCCACATTCAAAATCAAATTATAAACGTCGTTACCATCGTCAACGTCATAATCATCGTTTGAAAATTCATGTTGATGGTTTAATGGGCTCATCTTCATCCACATCTACTGTTGGATCAAGTATTGGAAATAAAACTCAAACATCAACACCAACAACTAATGTTTCATCACCATCACCAGTGTTAAATAATTAATATATATAATCTTTTTTTTTCCTTTTTTCCTTTTTTTTTTTTTTTTTTTTTTTTTTGTATTTTAAAAGATGAAAAATGATTATAACTATTAGTTTCGTTATAATAAAAATATTTACATAATATTTATTATATTATGTAAATATATATATATTTTTTTATTTTTTTTTTAAAAAAAAAAGAAAAAAAGAAAAAAAGAAAAAAGAATATAATATTGCATAAATGAATTTTATTTTAAATATATAGTTATAAATATAAATATATAAAATAAATATAATTAATGTATGTAATATTTTATTAAGAAATTATTATTGAATTAGATATTATAATTATAATATTATTAAAATTTAATAATTATAATACATAAAAAAAAAAAAAAAATTATATATATAAATTTAATACATATAAGCATAAAAAAACGAAAAACGAAAAACAGAAAAAACAAAAAAACAAAACTAAAAAACAAAAAAACTAAAAAACAAAAAAACGAAAAAAAAAAAAAACGAAAAAAAAAAGAAGAAAAACAAAAACAAACAACTAAAAATAATAACAAGCGAAAGTAAAATAAAATTAATAAATAAATAAATAAATAAATTAAATAAAATAAAAAAATGAATAAATAAAAAAAGACGTTAAATAAACAAAATTAAAAAAATAAAAGAAAAAAGTTTTAATTCTTTTAATTTGGTATTTATTTTTAGGTATAGAAAAAGGAAAAATTTTATTTAAAAAGATATATTAATTCTTTTTATAAAAGATAATTCTATTTAAATCTATTTAAATTAATGTAAACATTTTATCTATTTAAATTAATGTAAACATTTTTGTTTTTATTGTTTAATGTATTTTCCTATAATGTAGAGTAATAAATATAAATATATGTACATATAAGAACACATCACGTGAAAATAATATTGATAACCAATCAGAATTAAGAAACAGTAAGAGATAATATTCAAACTTAACAAACATAGCTTGAAATGTAAATTTTTTCCTTCTTTCTGGTAAAATATTTCAAGTTTTATTCTTTAAGGTTGTTATTGCTGAAATTTTCAATTTTATTATATTATTTTGTTCTATTTTAAATTCTTTTATCTTTTATAAACTATTTATTATTTCTTTTATTTATTACGTTATCTTTATTGATGAATGGATGAATGGATGAATGAATAAATGTTTTATTTATAATAAATGTAAAAATGATGAATGATTTGATGAAATAAACTACATATACACATGTACTCTTTATATATGAATTATAGTGTTTATTATATATATATATAATATTTCATATTAAAGCCTGATTTAGATGACGAAGAGATGGATGGCATTTTAATATCAAAATAATGAATATAAATTAAAACGAAAAAGAAAGAGGAAAAAAGTGATATTATAATCGAATACGCAATAATATGATGGATGAATAAAATAGAATTAATTACAAAATTATTACAATAAACTATGGTAATATATGTGAATTATTCAAGAAGAGCTTAAAGAATGTCAATTGTGAAATAAAGAATAAAAAATATCAAATATAAAATGACCAAAATAAAGATAAACAAATATATGAACAATTTTTTATAAATTATATTTTCAGTTATAAACACTATAATTTATAGTAGCAAAATAAATATGTTTATTAAATATAAATTTAAAAATTCATTATTTTTATTTGTTTTATATATTTTTTTTTTATTTTTTATATTTTAAAATTCGAATTATATTTATTTGGAAATATAACTAATTTTTTTTTAATTATTTGTAATATATGTAATATAAAAAACTTTCAGGATAAAATAAGATGCAAGTAAGTACATAGAAATTTTAAAATATAATTAATTCTATAATTATTAAAATTAAAAGATGTAAAATGGGAATAATAATTTATAATTTAAAATTTAAATTTTTAATAGATTTTCGTCAAAACCCTTACTGGAAAGACTATAACCCTTGAGGTTGAGTCTTCCGACAGTATTGTCAATGTTAAGAACAAGATTCAAGAAAAGGAAGGTATTCCACCAGACCAACAACGTCTTATCTTCGCCGGTAAACAATTAGAAGATGACAGAACCCTTTCTGACTACAACATTCAAAAGGGTAATTATTAAAATTTAAAATTTATTTTATAAAAATAAAAATAAAATTAATATTAATTATAAAATTTATAGAAATGAAAAGGAAAAATGGTATAAATAAAAAAGGTATTAATATAGATCTTTTTTTTTTATATATTTATTCGAAATTAAATAGAATCTACTCTTCACCTTGTCCTCCGTCTTCGTGGTGGTATCATTGAACCATCTCTTAAGGTTCTTGCTTCCAAGTACAACTGTGATAAGATGATTTGCCGTAAGTGTTACGCTCGCCTTCCACAACGTGCCACTAACTGCCGTAAGTGCCACAGTAACCAACTCCGTCCAAAGAAGAAGGTAATTAATAAAATTGTTTAATAAATTTTAAAATATTTATTTAATCTTGTATTTTTAATTGAATAAATAATAATAATTTTTTTTTATTATATATTTATATTTTATATTATATAATTATAGCTTAAATAAGCGGTTTATATTTTTTATACGGAAGAAAGATATATTATATATATATTTTATGTGTAATATATGAAATCAAAAATAAAATAAATTATCCTTAAATAATAAAATAAGATATATATATTTTCATATTGGTATATTTTTGTATTTAGTTTTATATAAAATTTATTTGGTTAATATATAAAAAGATAGTAATTTATTTTAAGGGAAAGTAGAAATTTTTATTTTTATTTTTATTTTTATTTAAATAATTGAAATTAAAAACTTTTTGAATTGTTATGTTTATTTCCATTAAATAATTATTGAAATTAAAGATAGTTTGTAATTAAGAAATGTTGAATTATTAAACATTTATTTTTATTGAAATATTGAATTAATGTTGAATTGTTAAACATTTATTTTTATTGAAATATTGAATTAAGAAATGTTGAATTGTTAAACATTTATTTTTATTGAAATATTGAATTAAGAATTGTTTAATCCAATTGTTTTCAATATTTCAATAAAATCAGAAATGTTTGTGTAGGTTAAATCATTTAAGTAAAAAAACAACTAACAATAAATGTTTAACAATTCAAGTAAAAAAAAAAAAAAAAAAAAAAAAAAGTTGTTTCATATTAGTTAAAAGTTACAAAAGATATTATGGAGTTTTAAAACTTTTTTTTTTTTTATTTGTATTGCAAAAAAAAAAAAAAAGTTGTGTTTTTTAGTTTTAAATATTAAAATGTTCGCTATAAATTACAAGGAATAATTATAAATTACAGAAGATATGAGATAAAAGAAAAAAAAATTTTTTTTGAAATACAAATAAAAAAAAAAAGATGTTTTTTTAGTTTTGAATATTATAATGTTCGCTATAATTTACAAGAAATAATTACAAAAGATATTATGGTATATCAAAAAAAGTCTTTTTTTGCAATACAGATTTTATAGTTTTAAATATTAAAATGTTGGCTATAAATTACAAGAAATAATATGGATGACAAAATAAAGAAAATGTTTCTAATTTTTTTTTTTTTTTTATTTTTATTTTTTATTATTATTATTATTAATTTTTTTTTTTAGACTAAAGGAAGAGAAAAACAATTTTTAATAAAGGAATGACAATGCTGTTAACACAGTAGGATAGCCTAGTAGGACAAATGCTGATCCTATTACCGACTCAAGTGGAATAGAGTAGATCAATTTTTTTTTAATTCTATATGTAGAATTAAGGGCTAGTATGAATTTATTGTTTTTATGTATTTATTCTACTTATCCTTTTATTTTGGACATAAATATCGGTGTTATTTGGTTTTATATAATTATAGTGTTCATTGTAAATTACAAAATATAAGTAAATAACGTTTAAAAAACTTTTTTTAATAATATTATGGATTGTCTAATTATACAAAACTTTTTTTTTTTCCTTTTTATCCTTTTATTCCATCATAAAATTTTATTCCATTATAAAATTATTTAATAACTTTAAAAACAATAACATTTTAGAATTATTATAAAATGATTTTAAAAAATAAAAACAAAAACATTATAGAATTATTATAAAATGATTTTTAAAAAATAAAAACAAAAATATAGAATTATTATAAAAAATTTTATAAAATGAATTTTAAAAAATAAAAATAAAAACAATTTATTAAAATCTACAAAATCATTTTAATAAACAATTACAAAATCATTTTAATTGACTATTTAAAATTATTCCAACTTAAATTATTACAATAAATTATTAAATTTTTATAATATATAAATTTTAAATTACATTATTAAATATTATAAAAACTTCAGTTAATTATTAAAATAATTTAAAATACATATATTATTAAAATTTTTCATCGTATGAAAATATATTGCCAAATATTAACAAAATAAAAAAAAAAACTACTTATTTTTCATATACATATTTATATAAATTATAAAAATTTACCTTTTTATAAACAAAAAAAAAAAATACTCCTTTCGTTACTTATTCTCTTTTTTTCATTTCTCATTTTTACTATTAAAATGTTTTATAACCTCAAAAAATAAATTTTCTGAATATATATTACTAAAAAAATCCTTAATGCTTATTTTCCATTAATCTTTCAACACAAAAAAATATATTTATAGGGATCCTTAAAAAAAAATAATTTTTGCTTTTAAAAATTGTATAATAATTTGAACAGATTTTATTGATATTATTTAAATCTATTTGTTTAAAACAATACCATCGAATCTCTTCTTGAACCAGTTGATGGTTTCTTCCTTGGTGTTACGGTGTGGGAAACCAACCTTGCTAGATTGTTGCTTTCTCTTGGCAACTCTGAAACCTGGTCTACCCATAACAACGTAGAAGTCCATACCGTAAATACCGATACTTGGATCGTACTTGATACCTAAATCAATGTGTTCTTGGATACCGAAACCGAAGTTACCGGTGGCAGAGAAGTTAGATCTCTTTAATTCGTATTCCTTAACCTTTAAACCTCTGTCAAGAATTTCTTCAGCCTTTGGACCACGAACAGTACAGTGGACAGCGATCTTTTCATTACGTCTGATACCGAAAGTACGGACAGTGTAACGAGCCTTAGACATAACTGGAACTTGACCAGTTAATTGTTCTAAAACCTTAGAGGCACGAGTAAGTCTATCTCCAGATTCACCAACAGAAATGTTGAGACAGAGCTTTTCTAACTTGAGTTCCCTCATTGGGTTGGTAGCTGACTTTTCGGTACTCTATAAAAATTTTATATATTTATATATTTATATACTATTTAATTATTTTATTATTTATTTATCATTTATTTCTTTTAAATTTAGTTTATATAAAATTATATTAATAGAAATCTATGTTGTTATTTCAGGATGATTAATGTTGAAAAAATATATATTTAAAAAATATAAATATAGTATATTTTGTACATTCAAATATTTCTTAATACAACTAAGCAATAATATTGTAAATTTTATATTTCCTATAATATTAATTGTAATTTTGCTTGTAAATAAAATTTATATTTATACATAATTGTTGAAAACTTTATTGATCACTGAAACAATTACAATAAAATAGTTTATTCATCCATTGAGAAAAAGACTATTTTGTGATTAACACATGTAGGGAAGACTTAAGATATGATATATAAAAAAAGAGACATTGATATACTTTTATAATACACCTTTATTAATAGAATACAATGATTTCATTAAAAAAAGTTTTTTTTGCATTTTTATTAATATACTTCATAAAACATTTCTTTTAACATATACATTTAATCATCCATCAATAAAACCATCATAACTAACAAATAAATAAAAATAAAAAGAATAAATATATAATAATAATAAATTATCAATCCATCATTCATTTATTTAATAAAAATTTTACCATCTCGAATATATTAAAGCTAAAATTGAAGAGAGGTTGTAAAAGATACAATGCATCGGTACTTTTCTTTTTTTACAACATTTAATTCTCCAATCATATATTTTTAATTTTATATTTGAATTAACAATATATTTTAATATATGTTATAATATATTAAATTTGTAACACATATGTTTAATTATTGTAATTATTTGTAATAGTTATTTATTTATTTATTTATTTATTGATTTATTTATTTATCTATTGATTTATTTATTGATTTTTTATAAATATTAAATAATAATAAATAATTACAAAATAAGTAAATAAATAAATAAATAAATCAATAAATAAATCAAATAAATAAATAAATAAATCAATAAATAAATCAATAAATCAATAAATAAATAAATAAATAAATAAATAAATAGATAAATAAATAAATAAATATAATAAATAAATAAATAAATAATAAATTAATAAAAAAATAAATAAATAAATAAATAAATAAATAAATAAATAAATAAATAAATAAATAAATTAAATATATATTTTACAATAAATATATTTTTTAAACAATTTATATAATAAAGTGATGTTTTATATAATAAAGTGATGTTGTTACTTTTATTTTTATTTTTTTTTAATTTTAACAAGTGATAGTTTTTTGAAAAGAGATATATGAATAGCTCAGAGAGTGAGCAGCTAATGAATGTTATATTTAAATTCTATATATAAAAAAATATTATATATATATATTAATATTAAAATGTTACATTAATATTATAAGTTATATGATGTATATTATATTTTATATCATATATACTAAATAATACTATAATATATAGTATTATACTGTTTATAATGTAAATTATTTTTTCTTAAAAATAATTTACAAAGTCATTTTATATATTTATATTAAATAACTAATTATTCTTTATCACAATCTATTTGAATTCGAATCGATTAAATTGGTTTTGATTTAATGTGTTTGTGTTTTTGCAAAAAAAAAAAAAAAAAAAAAAAAAAATTAACTAGTGTCAACCACCCTTCTTGGGAATTAGGTCATTATACAATAATATATTTTAATTTATTTATGAATAAAAAATTAGTTATTTTTTTTATTAACATATATATTATTAATAATTTACCTAATTAGCCAAATTAGAAGTAGTTGTTATGGACGTTGTTTCAGTTTCTTTATTTGATAGTTACTTTGTTCTGTATTTAAGTTAAACATTGTTTCAATTTCTTTATTTGATAGTTTACTTTGTTCTGTATTTAAATTAGACATTGTTTCAATTTCTTTATTTGATAGTTTACTTTGTTCTGTATTTAAATTAGACATTGTTTCAGTTTCTTTATTTGATAGTTTACTTTGTTCTGTATTTAAATTATTTGATAGTTTACTTTGTTCTGTATTTAAGTTAGATATTTCTTCAGTTTCTTTATTTGATAGTTTACTTTGTTCTGTATTTAAGTTAGATATTGTTTCAGTTTCTTTATTTGATAGTTTACTTTGTTCTGTATTTAAATTAGACATTGTTTCAGTTTCTTTATTTGATAGTTTACTTTGTTCTGTATTTAAGTTAGATATTGTTTCAGTTTCTTTATTTGATAGTTTACTTTGTTCTGTATTTAAGTTAGATATTGCTTCAGTTTCTTTATTTGATAGTTTACTTTGTTCTGTATTTAAGTTAGATATTGCTTCAGTTTCTTTATTTGATAGTTTACTTTGTTCTGTATTTAAGTTAGATATTGTTTCAGTTTCTTTATTTGATAGTTTACTTTGTTCTGTATTTACGTTAGATATTGTTTCAGTTTCTTTATTTGATAGTTTACTTTGTTCTGTATTTAAGTTATTTTGATCATGATCATGATTAAGATTCTGAAAATAATAATAGTAAATAAAATAGATAGATTAATATCATACTGTTAATTTATAAAAAAATAAAATTAAATCAAGTATTTATTTTTTATAAATAATTCTTATGATTTTTAATTATTGTTTACTATTGCTTTAAAAATCAATAAAATAAAAATTAAATAAATAAACTAAGAAGATAACTCAATTATGAAATATAATTAATTAATTAATAATTTTTTTATTATTTTATTATTTTACTATATTTGTATCAGAAATAAGGTTAGTTTTGTTAGAATCGATTTCAATATTGTCATTTAAGAAAATTTTTTCCAAAAGGAAGGCAACTCCGTCTTCAGAATTAGGTTTAGTGATAATTTTTGCATATTGTTTTAATTCATCACATGCATTTTCCATAGCAATTGGCCATCCTACATTTTGTAGGAATTGTATATCATTTAATCCATCGCCAAAGGCAACCACTTCGTCTTTTGAAATATTTAAATATTTCATTAATCGTGCTAAACTTGTGCCTTTGTTTGTTTGATGTGGTAAATATTCAACAATGATAGGTGCAGGACGAATACATTCCAAATTAAATTCTTTCCTTAATTTTTCAAGTTCTTCTAAAATTTCTATATATATGTTATTATTATATATTAAAAAAGAAATTAATAAAATTTAATATATGTTTATAAAGTATTGTTAATCAAAACATTTATAAAATTTATATATGTATATTTATATATATATATATTACTATCACATTCTGGACCCTTATATAAATAACCGACTTTATTAATATCTGATTTTTCACCAGACTTGATTTTTTCAATATGTTCATCTCTATCTTCTACAACTACTTTTTCTTGTCGTAGATTACGAGTTTTTTCTGCCCATTTTTTACAAAAAGTTACTATACAGTTTCCGTAGGTATAACGAAAAACCGTATCTTGGTGAGATTTTAATAAATTATGAAATTTAATAATATATTCTGTTGGTAAAATATTTTCCCATAGAACATTACCTAAGGAATCGTAAATATTACAACCATTGTTATTTATAGATTCGGAATTTGGTCGGTTAACAATACCAAGGGTATCTCTAATTTTTTCTGTTGCAAGTTTCGTTCTACCAGTATTAATAACAAAATGAAGCTTAGGATTTTTATTTAATATTTCCTGAACAACAAATTTTGTTTTTTCCGATATTTTTCCTTTTGGGTTTAATAAAGTACCATCAAGGTCTTTTTTTTTTAATATTCATATATATTTTAAAGACATTAAAATGAAATTATAATAAGTTTTTATTAATATGGTATAGAAAAAAAGAAAAAATCCGATAAAATTAATTAATTAAAATTTTAAATTATTTCATTAATATAATAAAAGAATGTATTTATACCAGTTGCAATCAGTTTAATTTTTGATTTTTCTGGTAATTCGAAATCCATTTTATTTTTATTTATTTATTATTATAAATATTGTAATATAAAAAAATATCTTTTTCTATAAAATGATAAATAATTTATTAAGATAAGTTTTCAAGGCTAATTAAAAATTAGCTAATTAACATTTATTAATCTTATTTAATAATTTTAATATTAAATAGTATTATATAATAATGTTAGTTTAAATATATTTATTTTATTTTTAATGCATAAGAACAAGATACTCTTATTAATTGGATATTTAACAAGAATAAGATATTATTTTTTTTATTATACTTACTGTTAACGATAGTATAAATAATTTATATATAATTGAAATTAGGTTATATATCAGCAACTTTGTTATTTATACCCATTTATATAATTAATATTTAAAATAAACAAGTTACAGATGTATATTTAAATTTGAAGTTTTATATTAAATTTATATTAAAAATTAAAAATTTTTTTTTTTTTTTTTTTTTTTTTTTTTTTTTTTTAAATTATTAAAATTTTAATTTTTAAATAATGTGAATAACCATTTTTTTATATATTTATTATTAATTATTAATATATTATAATATATTACAATAAATTAATAATATATTATATATTATATTGCTATTTTATATTGTTATTAATTATATATTATTAATATGTATTTAATTAATAGTTTTTTTTTTTTATAAAATTTATTTTTTTTTTGTTTTATTTTTGTAGAAAAAAAATAAAACTAAATATATAGCATTATAAAAAAGGAAGGAAATATATAAAAATGTTAATTTTTGTATAATATAATTTAATATATATTTCATAATATCAATTATTTATTTGTATTTAGATTATATATTTTTTTAATAATTATTCAATTTATTCATTCATTCAATTTATAATTTCTTTTGATTAATTTGATGATAGTTATTAAAAACTGAATAATACATTATTAATTGTACATTGAAATCAGAATATACCATTTTCATTTTCATTTTCAAAAAATTGAAATTTTATTATTTATGATTATTTTATTTAATTATTATAATAATATAATATTAATATAACACAATTTAATTATAAGAATTTGGTCATAATAGAAAAAGTTAAATCGAAATCAAATTTTGATATAATTTAATATAGAATTAATTTATCATTTATATAATAATTGCTTCATTAATATAAATAAATAATTAAAGTTTTATTATACAAATAAATTTTTTCTTTTTATTATTCTCATTTTTTAAAATTGATGAATACTATTAAACATACTGGAATTAAAAGATCAAATTCAAATGATCTATATGATAATTTTAAACGTCAAAAATTAAATACTGATAATTTGTAAGTATAATTGTAATATATATTGCATAATTTAGTAAATATTATATTATCTTTAAATAAACGAATAATTTAATAATAATAATAATAATAATAATAATAATAATAATAAATATATATTTATATATACTTTTAATAAAAATTAATAACAGACAATGTCAAATATATAAAATGAAATGTTCTATTTTACATTCTGATTTGTATAATTCCTATAATAATAATAACAATAATAATAACAATAATAATAATGTAGATTTAAATCTAAATATAAATCTAAATAATTTAAACAATAACGATTCAAGTTTAAATTTAAATAATTGCCCTCATTCTATAAATGATATTCATAATTCACATCAACATGGGAAACACACAATTATAGACAACAATGAAAATTCATTATCTTATTGTAATTCGGAATATGGACATATTAATTCAACTTTAAGAAATTTACATATGAATAGAAAACTTTTAAAGCATTATTCTCATGATCAAAATAGTAAAAACAGTAATGACAATGAATCTCATTCAGATTATACCGACTTTTATGTAAAGATTAATTCTCATTTAAGAAATTTACATTTTATGAATATAAAACAACGTAAAAAAGACATATAGAAAAAAAAATAATTTAAAATTTCATAATATACATATATGTAAAATAGACAAATATTATAAATTTTGTATTTTATATCTTATTATTTTAAATAAGATGTAAAATTAATAACACAAATAATACATTAATAATAATGTAGAAATAGTTAAATATAGAAAATAGTCTAATAACATATGTATTATATTAGTAATAATATTAATAATATTATTATATAATACTATTATCAATTAATACTATTCTTTTTTTCCTATTTATTTATATTAATATTTATATTTAATATATTTATTACATCATATTTAATATTTGATTTCATTTAATTAATATACCATTTTTCTTTAATTTTAGAATAATAATAATAATAATAATAATAATAATAATAATAATAATAATAATAATAATAATAATAATAATAATAATAATAATAATAATAATGTTATAATAATAATAATGTTATAATAATAATAAATAATAATAATAATAATAATAATAAAGAAATAAAGTATTATTTAAAATCAAAATAATTTTTTTTTTCATAGTAAAAATATTTTTTAATTTGTAGTTATATATCGTTTAAATAGAACTTTTATATTAAATAAAATCGAATAAAAAATTTTTAAAATACTTTTTTATTTTTATTTAGTGAAGTGTATATTATTAAATAATATATACTTTAAAATATATATATATTTTTTTTTAAAAAAAAAAAAAAAACCTATTTCTTCCTTGAGGATTATTTTTATATCTTTAATAATTTATTAATGCTTTTATATTTTGACTTTTATTTATATATTTATTCTATATTTGAAAAATAAAGAAAAACATATATTATACATAGAAAGAAAAAGTAAAATAAACTAGTAATTTTGAAATTCATATAGTTTTAGAAATATATTTTATATTAAAGTTTACCAAGAAAAATGAAATTTTAATATAAAATAAAAGTTCGATATTTTTTTATTTTGTTAGTAAATTGAGTATTGAGATAAAAAAAAATTTAAATTTAAAATAAATATAAATTATAAAATTATAATAAAATTAATTATTAAGATTTGAAATAATTTTAAGAATTTCATTTCAATATTCATTGTAAAAAATAAATAAATAAGTAAATAAATAAATAAATAAATAAATAAATAAATAAATAAATAAATAAATAAATAAATAAATAAATAAATAAATAAATAAATAAATAAATAAATAAATAAATAAATAAATAAATAAATAAATAAATAAATAAATAAATAAATTGTAAATTTATATTTAAATTTCTATATATTTTTTTAATTTTTGATAAAATAAGTAAGCTATTAAAAAAAAGAGAAGAGAAGCATATGTTAATTCAAAAAATGAAAAAAAAAAAAAAAAAAATTTTTAATTAAAAAAAAAAAAAAATTCTATAATTAGTATATTAATTATAATAATATTTATATTTTTAAATAAAAATTATATAAAATATTAATTATTATAGTTTTAAGAATAAAATAATAATTATCATGATATAATAATAAAAACTTTTTTTATCTTTATTTTATTATATATTATAAACCAATTTAATAATAGGTTTATATTATATAATAAAATAAAGATAAAAAAAGTTTTTATTATTATTATATAAATTTATAAATAATATAAAAAATAAGGTTCATTAATTTCATTTTTAATTATCATTAATGTAAGAATAATATATATATTTCATATTCAATAATTAATATAATTTTTAAATAGAATTGTGGTTGGTATTACTTTTAATTTTTTTTATATTACAAGGCAATTATAATAATAATTGTAATAATAATAATTAAAACAATAATAATAATAATTATTATTATTATTACATTTTAAATATCTTTATTTTTATTTTTATTTTTTTTTTTAATCTTTATAATTTATCAATAATAATTATTTTTTTTATCGAAAAAATTTTTAACATTTTTATATTTTATTTCAGAAGAAAAACTTAAAAATATAACTCTACTAATATTATTATTTTTTTCCACTTATATATTTAATTATAAACAACTATACATAAATCATGAAGTCATAAATGTAAAATAATTAAATATAAATATATTTAAATATATATAATATATATAGATATTAATTGATATTAATATTAACATTATTTATTTAAATAAATATATACTTATTAATGATATTTTAATACATATATATAAATAATATTTTTGAATAAAGAATTAATATTTTCATTACATGACATAGAAAAATAGTATAATATTAGTAATAATAAAAACAATACACAAAATAATTATTAATAATAATAATTATAATAATAATAATAAAAGAAACAAATATAAAAACAATACAAAATAATAATTATAAATAAAAAAAAAAAAATGGCAGAAGGAAATGAAACAATTGAAAGTTTAACTCAAAAATTAAAAGATTATGAAAAGAAAAATAAGGAATTGACAGAAAAAGTAAATGAATTAAATACATTTATCCAAAAACAAAATTTATATATTAAAAAATTAAAAGAAGAATTAAATGAAAAGGAAGTAGTAATAGTACAACAAAAGAGTTCAATAGAACATATAGAAAGTTGTTGTGGTAGTCCAGTTAGAGAAAAACCTCCAAAAACACCATTAAGTATAAAAACATCTTTTCCAAGTCAAAGTAAAATATCATATAAATATTCAAAATTTTCAAGTCCAACTACCGATGGTTCATTTGCATCATTTTCAGCATTTGCTCCACCTCATATAGAACATATGAAACATTCTTCAACAGAAGATAATATTGCCAATAAAGATTTTAAACAAGGAAGAAAATTAAGTCAAACAAGTCAAATAATTAAAGAAAATAAATTTTCAGCGTCAGAAAGTAATATAGTAATTACTGTAAATAGTATAGATTCATTAAATAGGACTAATAAAATAACTACAAGTGAAGATAATGAAAGTAATGTTAATAGTTCAATTAATGATTTCGAAGATAAAGAAATTCTTGCCGACGATATTACTGTTTATATTCTTAAATTAGTTTTCACAAAAAATGATAAAAATAAAAAAGATATTTCGTTTATTATTAGTATAAGAAATGCAGACAGTGGAGATGAATTATGGAAAATTGAAAAATCTTATACTGATATAGTCAATTTAGAAAATAATGTATGATTTTTTTTTTTAATTTTCATAATTTTTTTAATAAATATAATATAAATTAATGACTTTAAGTCCAATATAAAACATCCCAATATATATAATGATAATAAATATAAATTAAATTAATATTATTCCATTTTATTAAATTATTTTTATTATATTTATTTTAATTATCCAAATGCTTATTTTTTATACAAAAAAAAAAAAAAATTTTTTTTGTATAGATTAAATTGAATTATCCAAAAAATATGGTACAAAATATTGGAAAATTACCAGAACGTAATTTAAATAGTTTAAAAATGGAATCTAAGCAAATTCAATTAAAGGTTATTTTTAAATAATATAATATAATTAATAAATATTAATATTAATTATATTTTACTTTTTATATAAAATTCATGACGTTATAATATATTTATATATATTTTATTGTATAATACTATAAATTTTAATTTATAAAGATTACCATGGAAATATATTTACAACATTTATGCAATATATTTAGAAATAGTATAGAAATTGCTGAATTTTTATCCAAAGATATTATGATATCAAACAATAAAGAAGCTACTGTTAGTAAAAATTAAATATATATATAAATATTATAGTGAAAAAAAAAAATCAATATTAATTTTTTAAACATACATCTAATATATTCATTTAATTTTATTTTCTTTTAATTGTGTTTTTTCTATAATATATTTATTATAAATTGATAAAAAAAAGGAAACTGATATTAAGAGTGGATATCTTTTTAAGAAGAACTTTATGGGTTGGAGAACGAAATACTTTGTTCTTAATGATAAATCTTTATCATATTATGAAACCGTAAGCCAATATATTCTTAAATATTAAAAAAACTTATTAATTTATTAATATAAAAATTAAATATAAGTATATATATATATATAAAGCTAACTTATTTTTTATAATAATTTTACTATGATATTATATTATTATATTAATAATTTAAAATTAACAGAAAGGTGGTGATCTTGGTGGTAATATTCATTTGAAAAGTGCTAAAGTTATGCCATTTAATCCTAGTGGATTGAATAGAGAAAAATTCCATCATGCTTTTAAAATTATTGAATATAGATATGATAAAAATTCGCCATTAAAAGAAGAGAGAATTTATGCAAAACATTTATTATGTTCTGAAAATGATAATGATAGAGATGAATGGGTTGAAAAAATTAAATCAGTTATTGAAAACTTAAAGAATTCAGATCCGGAATATCCAGGATCGCCTTTTATATCTACATCTCATTTAGATATAATGACAAGTAATAATAGTATGCTCAATGTTGTTGACCCAGATAATCTTTCTATTAACAGCAACTTTAAAAATAGTAGTGATATTATAGATGAAAATAATAACAAAAATAAAAAAGAAAATGTTAGTAACAATAATACCGATAATAAGAAAAATAATAATGAAAATAATGATAAAAATGAAAACGAAATAAAGAAAGAAGATAAAGTAAATAATGATAAAAATGAAAATGAAATAGAAAAAGAAAATAAAGAAAATAATGATAAAAATGAAAATGAAATAGAAAAAGAAAATAAAGAAGATAATGATAAAAATGAAAATGAAATAAAAAAAGAAGATCATGAAGATAATGAAGAGTCTCTTGCAGTTAGTAAAGAAGTTATTATAGATGCAACTCTTAAAGCCTTTAAACCTGATATTAGTAGTAGTAATGTCAGTAGTTCTGTTAGAAGTGTTAGAAGTAATGATGAAAACAGTAATAATGATGATAATGTTAATAATGATGAAGTAGAGAATAATAATAATGATAATGATGTTAATAATGATGAAGTAAAGAATAATAATAATGATAATGATGTTAATAATGATGAAGTAGAGAATAATAATAATGATAATGATGTTAATAATGATGAAGTAGAGAATAATAATAATGATAGTACAGTAGAAGGCAATAACAATAATGGATGGAATTCATCTGATAGTGAAGATGAAGATGTTAATGTTATAACTGATTATGATGAAAATAATTATTTGCCAAAAGGATTTAACTTTGAAGACTTTGAAAAACAAGGTATAGATATTAATGAATATATCAAAAAGAATAATTTAAGTCAAAGTCAAAATATTGAGAATAAAATATATGAAGAACCAGAAGAAGAAAATATTAATGAGAATGATGAAAAAAATACAAATGTTGTAGATGATAATTTTAATAATACTAAAACTACTACAGAAACAAAAGCATCAAGTGAAGTTCATTCTCCAACTGAAAACAATACCAGTAAAAAAGATGTAGTAATAGATGATAATGAAAGAGTTATGCAACAAATGATTCCACCACCATTAGTTCCAAAATCAAAAATATCAAATCCAAAACAAAAATTAATGAAAGAAGAAAAGAATAGAAGATTACATTTTTCATGGTATAAATTTAAGAAAAGCAGTAGCAGTGGTAAGAATAAAATAATCATTATTTTTTTAATTATTTATAAATTATTTGAAAATTTTTCTTTCCATTTAATAATAATTTAATTTGATTGAATAATTATGAATGAAAAGATATTATAATAAAACCCTAATTAATAATAAAATAAATAATTCATAATAAATAATAGATGATTCTAAAGATATAATTGGAAATAAAAAGAAAGTTTTCGGAGTACCTTTGGAAACAGCAGTTAAAAATTCAAAAATTAAAGAAGATTATGAACTTCCAGCTATTGTATATAGATGTATTGAATACTTAGATGCTAAAGGAGGTAAAAAAAAAATTATTTAAATATTTAGAATTTTAATGTTTATTAATATATATATTTATATAAATATATTTATATAAATAAAAAATATATATTTTATTTATTTATTTATTTATTTATTTATTATATATTAATCTTATTTTTCTATTATTATAATCAAATTAAAAAATTTATACAACTAGCTTATGAAGAAGAAGGTATATATAGATTATCAGGAAGTAAAGCAACAATACAATCACTAAAGAATCGTTTTGATAGATGTATGTAGAATTATTTATATTTATATATATATTAATAAAATAAATCTTCTTTTTTCTTTTATTATAAAAAATAATTTTATAATAAATTTATTATAATATATTAAAAAATTAATTATATACAAAAATTTATATAATTTTTACATTTTTTACAGTTGGTGATGTAAATTTATTACAAGATAAAGAAATTTATGATGTACATGTTATTGCAGGATTACTAAAATTATATTTAAGAGAATTACCAACAACTATCATGACAAAAGAATTCCAACCAAGATTTGTAGAAATAGCATGTAAATTTTTTTAATAATATATAATAATTAATAATAATTAATAATAATAAATAATAAATAATTAATAAATAAATAAATTAATAAATAATTAATTTTTATAAAATATAGCTATACCAAATCGTGAAGAAAAAATTAGAGGATTAGCCAATCTTATTTCATATTTACCATTAGCAAATTATACACTTTTAAGATGCTTAGCCGCTCATTTAGTACGTATTGTACAAAATAGTGATTTGAATAAAATGACATTATCAAATATTGCTATTGTATTTGGTCCAACACTTGGTATACCCATTGGATTATTCGTATTAATTTTATCCGAATTTGAAGCAGTTTTCTGTTGGACAACATTAAAAGAATCAGAAGAAGAAGAAAATATTATGTCAATTCTATTCAGTGGACCAGAAGATTATCTTAATGTTTCTTCAGTATCTAAAGCTCAACGAGAAACAAGAAATAGAATAATTGCTTCAAGTACAAATAATATTAATACTTCCCAACCAATATTATGTAATGAGCCAAAATTTAAAAGTAGTGGAAATATTAATAATGAAAAATCCAAAAAAGATGATAAAGATGATTCTGATGATAGTGATTCAGATGTACATATTAATAGTAATGAATTAATTACAGGATCTATTAAATTAAGAAATAGAAGTAATAATAATGTACAAAAAGGAAGTGGTAAAATTGGTAATGATAGTATAGATGTTATAAAAGAAGAAGAAACTAATAACATAAGAGAATCTTTAAGTCTTGGTACAGAAATTGAAAATTTAATTAATGAAAAATGTAAAAATTTAGATGATGATGTAAATAATGAACATTTAGAAAGTATATTAAATTCAAAAGATAAAGAAATAGCAAATGATATCAGAAGAAGACAAGAACGTTGTAGTAGTTTATTTATTTCTTCAGCTTCACAAATTGAATATGTTAAAAGTTTACGAAGACTTTCCGTAGGTGAATCTCAGACACCTGTAAAACATAACAGAAATAGTGAAGATTATATGGTTGGGGTACCAGATAATTTCAGATTATCTGAAATGTTTGCAAAAGAAATAAAAAGTAAATAATTATACATATATATTATAAATTATAAAAGTAATTTTATTTTGTTAATTACTTTACAGATAACTAATAGTTTTTTTTTTTTTTAATTATTTTTAATTTTAAAAAATTATAGTTAAAGAAAATGATGAATTAATAGATGCTAAAGATATATGTTATGAAAATGGTCTATCACAATAAATAATATAAAATATTTTTTTAAATTATTTTTATCAACCTTCTTTTTTATTATTTTATATATTTTATTATATTTTATTCTTCTTTTTTTTTTCTTTATTTATATCCTTTAATAAAATATATTGAAAAAGATATTATTTATCATTCAACTTTATATTCATCATATCCAAAAAAATAAATATATCAATATACTATTATTAATAAATTTTAATATTTAAATATAATTTTTTTCTTTTTATTAATAATTATAAAAGTTAAAGTTATGAAGATGATAAAAAAAAAAAAAAAAAAAAAAAAAAAAAAAAAAAAAAAGAAAAAGAAAAGAAAAGAAAAGAAATATATATATGAAAATAAAAATAAAAATATTAATAAAATAAATAACTTTAATAATAATAAATTATTATTTATTAGCCTACAACATAAACTAATCATTATTTAAAAAATAATAATTAATAATTATTATTTATTTAATAACTTATTCTTTTTAGATAAATTAAAAAAAATTAGATATAGATAATAATAAAAAAATCTTAATAAGAATAATATATATATAAATAATATAATATTATAAATATAATATATATATTATATAATAAAATAAAAATTCTAATTAACATTAAAAATATTTAATAATATTCAAAATTTTATTTATATAATTTTACTTTATTTTTTTTTATATAAATGTGATTTTTTTTTAAAAAAAATAAATAATGAAGTCAAAAATATATATGTAATAGTTCTTGTTATATATAAAATTCTAATAAAAAAAATGGTATATATTATTATATAAATTATAAAAAGTTTTTCAATTATTTTTTCTTAGTTATTTTTCTTATTTTGTTGTTGTTGACGAAGGAATTCCACACGTTTTCTTGCTCTTAATAAAGCATCTACATTGTTTATATCATTATTATTTATAAATTTTTAACATAATAATGTTAATTTATTCCAATTCCATCATAATTTAATAAATTTAAATATATTTAAATATTTTTAAAAATGATTATAATTATGATTTATATTATGATATATGAATAAGAAAAACTTTTTTTTAATTACCTGATATTTCTTTAAGATTATTATTTTTCAAGAATCTATAAATATAAATAATATAATATATTATATAATATTTTAATATTAACATGTATTTTTCATAATAATAAAAATATCACATTGTTCCTTTAAAATTAATAAAAAATCTTATTTACCCATTATCATCCTTATTTGAGTTTAATAAATGGAATGATCTTTTGTAAATAGAAAATAGCAATAATAATAATGAATTATTAATATTTATTATTAAAAATTTATTATAAAAATATTTTATTAAATATATATATAAATTACCCTATTTGATGAACAATATTTAAT
Source organism: Anaeromyces robustus (assembly GCA_002104895.1). Taxonomy (NCBI): domain Eukaryota; kingdom Fungi; phylum Neocallimastigomycota; class Neocallimastigomycetes; order Neocallimastigales; family Neocallimastigaceae; genus Anaeromyces; species Anaeromyces robustus. Next base: position 33,744 of record MCFG01000276.1, on the reverse strand, counting down.
CTAATTCTTATAGAGCCTGAAGTTTCTGTTTGAAAACCATATTTGTTTAAATATTTTTTCTATATATAATTGAATAATAAATAAAATAATATAATATAAGCATATTATAAATTTTTGTATTTGTTATATTTTGATTTATCTTCTTTCAATTGATATAAATTAATATTTACATTAAATCCTTTAGGGAAATTAACATAAGTAATATCTTCAAGTGTTAAAGTTCTTCCAACAAAATATTGACCCATTCTTTCACTGATAGATGGGTAAGCTCTCCATGTGTTTATTGTCTCATCATAATGACCTTTAATATTATTTTTATTATTATTATTATATATCATTATTATTATTTTATGTAATTGAATTAAATTATAATATATAAAAAAAGTATTTTATTTAATATTTAAAAAAAAAAAATGGATTACCTGGTAACCAAGGAATATTATAATAACCATAACCAAGTGTCGTATTTCTACACCATTTATCTTTAGTACACACATGGAAATATATAACTGGCCATTTTATAAAAGGATCTTTATATTGTATTAAATTATTTTATATTTAATATATATATATATGATTATTTAATAATTTAATATATATGATATATCAAAATTTACCATAATGAGCATTTAATAAATCAAATTCAAAAGGATATGCAAATCTAGCTTCATAATCATCTGTAGGAGGATCATAAATAAAATCTGTTGATTGGGTATTTCCAAAAAGCATTTGTTTTGGTGAATTTGTATCATTTTTCTTCCAATATTTTGGTAATTCCAATGAATATTGTATATAACTAAACGGTAAATGGTAATAAAATTAATTAATTAATTAATAATAATAATAATAATAATATAATAATAATAATAATAATAATAATAATAATAATAATAAATAAATAAATAAATAAATAAATAAATAAATAAATAAATAAATAATAAAACAAATTTATTTTTTATTATATTATCAATTACATTGAATTCTCTTCAAATTTTCTTGCAGATACAATTTCACCAAATATCATTATTCTAAATCCTAACATTTCTGGAATTTCTTGAAAATTTTTACCCACAATATAATTTCTTATTTCCATACGCCTTTTTGTATATATATAATTGAATAAAATTAAATATTATTTGTAAACATACTTTTAAATATTTTATTTAATTTATACATATATACATATATCAATTTTAAAATTACTTTTTATCTACAGTTTCAAATAAATCCCATTCTTTTTGTTCTTCTTGACTTGTTAATTGGGATGAACAATTTTCTAATGAAAACTCATAAACATCATAATCTCCAATAGTAAATCTATATTTTTGATTATATGCTGGCTATATATTAAATATATATATATATATATATAATTTTTTTAATTATAATCATAATTATACTAATAATTATATATATATATGTTTAAAATATTATATATTATAATGTAGTAGTATATTACTGTCATAGAAATCCATCCATTTTCATAAGCTCTTATAGTACATAAACGTTTTTCAACATAATTAACTTCAGCTTCTTCAACATTAGTTAATATATTTTTTTTCTCTAAACTTAATAATAAATCTTGTTTTTCTTCATCTTCTTCTTCATTTCCTTTATTATCTTCATCATCATCTTTTTTTTTTAAATTTGCTTTTTTCTTAGATAGTATTTCTAACATTTTTTCTTCTTTATCTTTTTCACTAATATATATAATATATTAAATAAATATAAAAAAAGAATCAATATTATATTTTAATATTCTATTAATATATTCAAAATAATTACATTTATTATTTCATTTTTTTTCTTTATATTTATATATTTTTTAATCATTTTATTATATATAAATACATAGTTCCATTAATAATATTTTTTTAGACAATTAAATATATATTTATATATATTACCCTCTTTCAAAATAACCCATAATATGCATTTCGCGAAATGAAGAATAAAATCCAGGTTGCTCATTATGTACACCTGGAAATATTAATCTATCTGCTTCATCTTTTTTTTTTTTGTTTGTTTGTTTGTTTGTTTGTTTGTTTGTTTGTTTTTCGTTTGTTTTTTGTGTTTTTTTATTTTTTATTTTATTTATTTTTATTATTTTTTCAATAGAGATTATTAGAATAAAAAATAAAGTACCATACAATATAATAACATTAATAATAATAAATAATAATATTAATATTAATAATAATAATAATAATAATAATAATAATAATAATAATAATTAAATCAATTAATTTATACGATATATAATAATTATTATTATTTACTTGAAATACTATTATTAATATCTTCTCTTTAAAATTACCTTCATAATTGGTAGAAGTATGTCTTTTTTTATCTCTAACAGTTAACTTTCTTTTTGCTAATTTGGTAACAGGTTCTTCATTAGTCATATTTTCAATTAAAGGATAAAGCATATCTTGATCAATATGATTATCAGCATCAACATATGTAAATAATTGTCGTTTTTTTATAATATTCTTTGCTAAATATTATGTTTTGAATAAAAAATATATATATATTTTAATTGAATATAAAAATATAATTATTAGAATGATAAAAAAAAAAAAAAAAAAAAAAAAAAAAAAAAAAAAAAGAAATATGAAATATAATATTTTTTATTATCTTTTTAAATAATACCTGATTCTATTTTATTTTTTCGTATTAGTTGAGCTTCTATACTTTTTGGATCTGATAAAATATTTTCTAATTGTAAATGATGTTTTCTTTCTATTGCAGAAGGATAGGTACCTACATCAGCATATTTAAATACTTCACTTTAAATAAAAATTATATTTACATTTTTTGTGGTAAAAAAATACAAAAAAAAATTCAATACAATACAAAATATATTAATAGTATGCTTACATAAAAATTAAATATAAACATTAATATATACTTATTTATTTAAATAAATTATATTAAAATAAAGAAAAAATAAAATAAATAAAATACTTACGTTGGACTAAATATTTTTTCTTGCCATCTAATTTCAGTTTCATAAGAAGGCGGTAAACCTGAAGTGGTTGTACTATTAATGTTTGAATGAGAACTTGATTTTGATTTATCGATTTTAGAAAGGGTATCATTATTATTGTTATTATTAGACTTATCATTTTCTGTATCATTATTATCATCAATAGTAACTTCTTTATAATATTGATCTTTATTAGTATTTGTTACATCTCTAATATTTCTAAATATATTCCTGTGATTAATATCTGCAATTTTTACTAAATGGGCTTTAATTTTTAGATTTTCAATAGAATCAAAAGAACGGTAATAAGTAGTACTATTTAAACTAGTTTGTAAAGAAGGATCTTCAAATGGATTTTGTAATAATGAACTTATAGAAGATAAAGAATTATAATTTAATTCCATTTTTTATTTATTTTTCATCACTTTTCTATTGTAATATAATTATTATTATTATTATTATATCTTATATGTATTTTTCTATTTATCACTGATTTTTTATCTTTAATTATTTAGGAATATTAACAAAATATTTTATCTGTTTTATATTTATAGTTTTAATAATATTTTTCGAAATAATAATAGAATATGGTATTGTCTATTTTTATATATATATTTAATATTTGGTATAATTAAATTGTATTAATATATTCTACAAATAAAAAAATAATAATATAATTATAGTTATTTATTAATTTTTTTCTATATTATGTTGTTTTTCAATAATCCTTTTCATCGCCAACATTTATTTTATATCATATTTAAAAAATTTTTAAAATTTTTGAAATTTTGAAAAATATTAATATATTAAAATAAAATTTTATATTTAAAAAAAAAATAATTTATTTAAAAATATTTTTCTCCAATAATATTTCTAATATATAAATGAATATGTATAAAAAAGTAAATAAAATATATTAATTTTTAATATATTAATTTTTTTTTTTTTCATTTATACTAATTTTATGGAATACTAACTCTTTTTTAAATGTAACACTTTTTTCAAAAAAAAAAAAATATTGTAAAATAAAATATTATTATTAATATTAATACTTTTTTAAAAAATTATATGCAATAATTTTTCATTAATATTACCAATTAAAAAATTATATAATTATTTACCTATTATCTTTTTTTTTTCTTATTTGAATTTTATAAATATTTTTAAAAAAATGTATTTTTTTTTTAAAAAAAAAAAGTTCGTCTTTTCTTTTGAAGTGGTATATACTCATCCTTTACTTGTTACATTAAATATGTTTTATTTACACATCATATAGTATTTTATTTCATAATATAATTAAATCTTATACACTATATTTAAAGAAGCACTACTATTATTAGTATTAACATTTCTTTCACTTGAAAACAATAATTATACATCACAATCCATTCAAATACTCAAATAAATAAAATATTAAAGATTATTATTGTAAAAACTTTTTTTAATTAATTAAAAAAAATTTAATAAAACCAAATTAAAATTTTATTTTTATTTAATAAAGATAAAAAATTTTAATTAAATATTTTTAATTAATTAAAAAAAGTTTCATAATAAAGCTTGACAAAAAACTTTATATAGTATTTTATTGTTTTTTTATTATCATTATTAATTGTTAATTATTATTTATTATTTATTTTTTATTTATTATTTATTATTTATTATTTATTATTTATTATTTATTATTTATTTATTATTATTATTATTTATTATTATTTATTATTATTTATTATTATTATTATTTATTATTTATCATTTTTTATTTATTATTTATTATTTATTATTTATTATATATGTAATTTTTTTTCGATTTTTTGATGTTCTTATATAACTAAAATTTTTCATTCATAATATAGTAATAAAATTCCAATTAGTCATTTTATAAAAGAAGCTATAATATAATAAGAACTATATATGACTATGAAAGCATACATAATATCAAACATATAATATTAGATAAATAAACAAAATTAATTTTAAATAATAGTATTAATAATTATGAATAATTTATTGTTTTTTTTTTTTTTATTATTACTATTATTTTTATTCGATGTTATTATTGTTATTATTTGATTAATTATAATTTTTAATATAAACATAAAAAGGAATAATTATAAAGAGAAAAAAACAATAAAAAATAAAAATATAAATAATAATAATAAAGAAAATTCAAAAACACAATATAGAAAATTCAAAAACAATAATATATATATATATGGATATATTATTGTAATAAAAATAAAAATGATTAAATTATAGAAAAACAAAATACAATAATAATAATAAAAAATAAAAAATAAAAATAAAATAAAAAAGTATAATATTATTAATAGAAAACAATAAGTCCCTTTTTCATCTATATATATATATATATATATATATATTTAAATGTTTAAACTATATATGTAATACATATAATAAATATAAGTGTACATATACACATATATATTTTTTTTCATTTTAATTATTACTTTTCATAATGCTTTATACCATATTCAACATAAATTAAACTTTATTTCAAATATTATAAATGTTATAATAATATATATTTTTGTTCTTGTTTTGTTTTATTTGAGTTTTTGGTTTTTCAAGTGTTATAAATAAATTTTATTTATAATTTTTTATTTTGTTATACATTTATATATATAATAATTTATATATATAATTAACTTATATATTTTAATAATATTTATAATAAATAATCAATATTCATTATAAATATTATTTATCTATAATTTTTAAAAAATAAATTGACTTATATATATTATTTATATAATAAAAGAAAAAACAATATATATATATCCTAAATGCCAATTTATTTATACTATATAAAACTATATGAAAAAGATAAAAAGATTATTACTAGAATAATATTTTTTTCTTTGTTAGTTCTCTATAGTATATCTATAAAGTAGTAAATTAAATAAAAAAAAAATAAAATAAAATAAAAAAGAAAAAAGAAAAAAGAAAAGAATATGAATATTATTATCTATTTTAAAAATATAAAATGATTGTAAAAAAAAAAAAAAAAGGGATAAGAAAAAAAAACTAAATATCCATATATCAGAATATTTATTTTAATCCCTTTAAACATTTTTTACTATTTATATCTTATTGAATAGATAATGATATTTTTTTTTTTTCTTTTTTTTCTTTTTTTTTTTTTTTTTTTTTTTTTATTTCATTTTTCTTTCGTTTTGTTTTGTTTTGTTTTGTTTAAAAAAAAAATTCTTAATAGACTGAAATATTTTTAACTAAACTAAAATAAATATTTATATACAAAAAATATATAAATACTAATATTGTTATTTTAAGAAAAAAAAAAAACATTTAATTTAAATACTGAATAAAAAAAAAGAATCTCTAAAACTAAATAAATAAATAATTTAAATTAAATAAATAACCAAATTCTTATCCCTATCAATAAGAATATTTAATTATAATACAATAAATAAATAAATTCTTATCCCTATCAATAAGAATATCTAATTATAATACAATAAATAAATTCTTATTCCTATCAATAAGAATATCTAATTATAATACAATAAAAAAAAATTGAAAAACTAATAATAAAAGAAGTATAAAAAAAAAAGAAAAGAAAAGGTAAGAAAAAAAACATAAAATTATATTAATTTTCTTTAAATTTTTTCTTTTCTTTTTTTTTTCTTTTTTTTTTATTTTTTGTTTTTATTTTGCTTTTAAAATATGAAAGAAGTTAATAATAAAAAAATTATTTACAAAAATATAGAAAAAAATAAAGAAAAAATAAAGCTAATGCGTAGTATTTTTATACTGTTATTGTGCGTATGTATTTTAGAATATGTTTAAAATGTTGTTGTTGTTTTTCTTATTACATTTTTAAATTTTTAGTCATCGAAGATATTAAAACTGATAACCATCCTCTGTTAATTATAATTAATTATTAAAATTTATTATTAATAAATATTGTTCTTAATAAATAATATAATTTTATATCAAATATAAATATATGTAATAACTTACTTTAAATCTGTAGAATTTCTCTTTACGATAACTGCATTATTATTTGGCCTTTTTTATAATAAAATATATTAATACATTATTAATTAATTATTATTTTTATTAAAAGAAATACTTACATATCAGATTCATCATAAATATTATTTATAGAAGGTAAAATAACATGGTCGAAGTCATGAGCATCGACATCTTTCTTATAATGAATTTTAATAATTTCCTTAATCATTTTTTTTTTTTTTTTTTGAAATATAAAAATGTAAAATGAAAAAAAAAAAACTGTATTTGAAATTTATTTATTATTGTTTATATTGTTGTTTAGATATTGATGTAATATTTTTTTTTAGCGATTGAAAAAAAAAATAAATTTATAAACTAGGTATTATCCACGAATCAAAGATAGAAAAAAATTTTACAATATAGGAAAATATATTTATAAAATATTATTTTAATAAAAAATTTATATAAACTTTATTGTAAAATTTTGTTGTTTTGTTTTATTTTGCTTTGCTTATATTATTTTTATGAAAGTAATTTATATTTTACTAAATGAATTTAGATTAAAAAAACATTTTTTGAAATAAAAAAAAAAAGTCAGAAAACTTATTTCATTGATCTTGTATCATTAGTATTTCAATATTAAATAACTTACTATTTGTTATTCTCTTATTTAATGGTTCATTGATATGTATTCTTTTAATTTAATTTTCTTTTTTTAACTTTAATACAATCTATTAAAAGTGTTTTTTAAAAATATAAAAATTACTACTTTGTTTTGTTGAAAAGTTTTGATTTTAAAAAAAAAAAAAATTTTTTTTAAAGTTCAATCTCATTGTATTTATATGAAAAAAAATTTTTTTTAATATTTATTAAATCCTTTTTTTTTTTTTTTTTTTTTTTTTTAATTAAAAAATTTAAATATAAATTTTTTTTTATTATTTAAATCAATAAATATTTAATATAAAAATTCAATTAATTTGTAATAAATTTGATATATTGAGATATAAATAAATAAATAAATATTAATAATCGCAATAAAATAATATTTGATTAAACAAATAATTAAATAAATAATAATTAAAAATGAATTATTTAATTAATATCAATATTGATTATTGTTATTTATTTATTAATAACTATTAAATTGATTATATAAATCATATATCATATATGTTTTATACAATAATTTTAAAATAAATATTTATTATTTTTAATATTCAAAAACATAAGAAAATAGAAAAAAAAATTAAATAATATACATACTATATGTTATTCTTCTAATTAATTATTAATATTAAATTTTTTTTCACTGTTTGTTTTAATGTTTAAACTATCAAAGAGAAAAACTTAAAAAAAAAAAAAAAAAAAAAAAAATTATTTGACATTTTATATATTTAGAGTATATTTCTAGTATATATTATCAATATATTTACATCATATTGAAATTATTTATTATATTATATTATATTATATTATATAATATTATATTTAATTTTATTTAATTTTATTTCATTTTGCATTTTAATTAAATTATCATACAATAGCAAACAAACTTATTTTTTTTTTTTTTCATGGAAAAAAATTTTTAAACTTTAATGTATACAATAGCAACAATGCAATGTATTTGAAATAACTACCCCAATAATTTTAATAAGAATTACATTATTATATATAGATAGATATAAAATTTGATAGAATCTTTTATGATTTCCTATTTGTTCTATATTAATAATAATATGCACTTTTTTTTTTTCTTTCTTTTAAAATATTGTAATGGTCTATGGTGGATCAAAAAAAAAATAGAGTTTGGTAAAAAGAAGAAATTTTAGGTTATACTTTACTGCATGGATTAATGCAATTTTAAAAACATATATATATAATAAATTATAATAATAATAATTAATCTATAATATATATGAATAAACTTTTATTTATTTAAATATATTATTAAAAATTAATATATCTATTATCTGTTTCCAAAAAAAAAAAATAATAATAATATAAAAAATAAGTTATGGAGTAAATTGTACTACTTATTTTTGTCTTATTATGATAGATTATAAAAAAAATCAACAAATAGAAACAATTATTTTTTTGGTATTTAATTTTTTTTATATTTTTTTGGAATTTTATTATTTTGGAATTTTATAATTTTTGGTATTTTATGTTTTTTTGGTATTTTATGTTTTTCGGTATTTTATAATATTGGTATTTTATTAACTATAATACTAGGTAAATTAATTATATAATAATTATATTATTATTCTTGTTAAATTTTATTATGTATTATTTAAGAATATTTATAAAAATATTATATCAATAATCTAGATATATAGTTATTTATAGAAGGAAGTTAAATATTGCATATACAATACTAAATAAAAACTAAATGATCCAGATAATCATGATTTAAAACGATAAATCTTTCTGTAAATATATTTATAATATATTTACTTATTTATATCTATAATGTAAATATTGGCTATTGAATAAATTGAATAAATATTATTATTATTAATATTTTAATTTTCAATTACAGTTATAAATAAATAGATATGATCAATTCGACCCATTTACATAATGTTTTGTTTTTTATTTTTTAAAAAAAAATTATTAATACATAATTAATAATTAATTATGTTTATGATTTAACATCTTTGATATTATATCGTAAACATAATTAATAATTAATTATGTATTAATAATTCGGTTGAACCAAATAAACATAAATGGATAAACTTTCCCAAAAAAAATTATATTACTAAAAAATTTTTCTGTATATTTTTTTATTGTTATTAATATTATATAATTACCATATTAATATTAATTCAAATTTACATTAATTTTCATATATAATATTAATAACTACAATAATAAATATAAATTATAAAAATCTCACTCCAATAAATAGTTTTTTTTTTTTTTTAAATATATAAAAAAAAAAAAAAAATAAAAAAACATTAAAGTAATATTATTATTATGTACATTGGTATTTAATTGATAATATCGGTATTGCTATAATTAATGAAGTCTACATTTTAATCCCAATATAAAAAAAAATATTTATATATATATAATTTTTATACGATAAGATAAATTAAATTTTATCTTTATATGGTATCTTAAGATAATTTTATTAATACTTTAATAATCTTAGATTTTTACATAATGAAGATAAAATTAATTACTATATTTAATTATTTATTTAGTTAATTATTTAATTATTAATTAATTAATTTATATATTTATTTATTTATTTATTTATTTATTTATTTATTTATTTATTTATTTATTTATTTATTTATTTATTTATTAATAATATTTATTTATTTATTTATTCATTTATTCATTTATTTATTTATTTATTTATTTATTTATTTATTTATTTATTCATTCATTCATTCATTCATTTATTAAATGGAATAATAATTAAAAAATTATATAAACTTTTTAATTTATAATTCAAATTAAGATATGAAAAAAAAAAAAAAGAAAGAAAACAAGCTTTTTTTTAATTTATTCATATTTTATTCCATATTTTACTATATTCTAATTAATATATTATTATTTCTTCTCAATTTCTTTTAATCTAATTCTTTTCTATTAATATACTTTTCTTTTAATAATATAAAATGTTATAAAATTTTTAATATAAATTATTTTGAAAAAAAAAAAAAAAAAAAAAAAAAAAAAAAAAAAACTTTATATATTTAATATATTTATAAATGAATAAATATTATATATATTATTAACAAATAATTATATTACTAATGTGAAATATATATTGGAAATAAAAAGGAAAAAGAAAAAAAAAAATTCTTTCTTAAAAATAGCAACATTAATCATTAATAGTCCATTAAATTTTTTTGTATTATAATAATATTATAATACAAAAAATTTGTTAATTAATAGTTCCAATAATAATATTATATATTAAAAACAAAAAATTTGTTAATTAATAGTTCCAATAATATTATATTAAAAACAAAAATCTTTTTTTTTTATTTTATATCAATTAAGCTTTTTTATTTCTTTTTTTTTTTTTTTTTTTTTATTAATTTTTAAAAATAATATATTATTTATAAATAATTATTTTACATTTTTTTTTATAGACTTATCACATGAATGTATCGGAACTATATTCCATACCATTTCGGTGTTGACACCCTTAGTATGTTCATATATTTTTCTTTTATACTTAAATACTTAAACCCTAACTTACATAATAAAATTAAATCTACAAGCCCTACATACGAATAGTTACCAAGGAAACCGCCCAATAATAGAAAGCAGCATCTTACATTATTAGGACTTAATTCTACTCAATATAGTGTATATTATTTTTATTTTATGAGGCTTGAGTAGCTACGCCTCAAATTCTAAATCTGAAACAACTACCTTCTCACAATGAAAAAACTTATTGAAGTGAAAAACTTATTATACTTGGAGTAAATGAAGTGTCGAACCGGAAGCCTTATATATGTTAAAGATATGTTTTAACAACTAGAATAGAGACTAATTGTTTTACAAATTAAATATTTAATTCTTCTAATCATATAATATTTTATAATATTTTCTATAAATATATGGTTTATTTTTTAACTGAAACACTATGGATACTTTTTATATAGAAACAATTATTTGTTTATAAACAAATAATTGTTTCATAGACTATTAATTATTTTAGATAAATCGTATAAATCAAATAATCATATTAAATGAATTAACTATATAGAAATAGTAATTTACTACTATTTATGTTTTATAATAATAAATAATATTGTTTAAATAAAATAAACTATTTTTATAGAGCTTTGGATTTGAAAAAATTTATATAATATTATTTAATTTTTTTAATTATTTTAATATTAACATTTTAATATTCCTACTCTTATTATTATTATAATTATTATTATAATTATTATTATTAATATAATTATTATTATATTATTATTATTATTATTATTATTATTATTATTATTATTATTATTATTATTATATTCTAGTTTTTCAATATTTTAAACATTGATATTATTATATATATGTTATTAATCTAAAATATTTATATTATAGTATTATAAATAAGAAAGATAGAAATTTAATAGTCATTTGTTTTTTATTTTTTAAAAAAAAAAATCAAATAATAAGTATTATAAGAAATTATATAAGTAATAAAATTTTTTTATAATAATTTTTCTTAATAAATATATTTTTTTATTATATATCTTTATTTATTAATTTAATATAATCATTCTATAAAAATTTATATAATAAAAATAAAAATAATATAAAAATAATATAAATATGAAAAACTGCTCTATAATAAACAACATATTTATATAATAATACAATACAAATAATTTTAATCTTTTTTTATTTTTATTTTTTGTATATTTAAAATTATAGAGGATTAGGTTATTGTTAATTCAAATAACTTAATCCTTGCTAATATTTATACATATATATATATAACTTTTTATAATTAAATTTTATATTATATTATCTTGATATTAGTTTTATATAAATATTAATTATTAACAAATTTTTTTTTAAACCAAGGTAAATTTATATAAAGATAGAAGATAACATTTTTAAACAAAAAACGAAAAACATTTCTGAAGCAAATATTAGTTATATATATGAAAAATAAAAAAATTTTAGATTAATATAAAAATAAAAATCTTTTGAAAATAAGAAAAGTTTTAAACCAAATATATATATATAATATATATATATACATTAAATCAATATAACTTTTAACAATTAGTGCTACTGTTGTTTTAGTAATAATTTAATTATCCGTAAGACTCAATATTTTATAATAATCTTATTTAAACAATCTATATGTTAACTGATAAAAAGAAAATAAAGGATTTTTACTTATTTATAAAATTTATTCCAGAATAATTTTATTTAAATAATCATTTATGTCTATATGTTAACTGATATAAGAAAATAAAAGATTCTTAATTATAACTAATAAACTATTTCTTTTAATTAAAAATTAAATATAATCAATAAAGCAGTAAACATAGATTATCTTAATTTTCAAATGATACTACGGGTATAAAGCTATTTAAATAAATTGATATACATATAATACATACTAATAAAATATTTCAAGAATTCTATTATTAGACGAAATATTTCCTTAAAAAACAATACATTCATTTATATATATAATAAGAAATATAATAATTAATATTTTACATGAATAATCTATATATAAATATATAAAATAATTTCATAAAAGATTATATAATTTAAAGGCTTGTTAAATTATTCAAAGGATATATATATATATATATATATAATTAATATAATTAATATAAAAAATGATATATATATTATATACTTTTTAATATTGAAGAATTAATCGTTTAATTTTAATATAACTTATTTGACATATTGTTGAAACAATTTACTAATATAAAAATTACTTTATTTTAGTAATATAACGTAAGACTGATTACATTATACAAAATAAATATGTGATTTATATTAATTTTATATTAATAATCTCAATAATTACTAGTTATTGCTAATCTAAAAATATTAGTTAATAGATATAATATAAATGAAGATTAATAATTAATAAATGAAAATTTATTAAAGTTAATTATTAGGATATACATAAAAGTATATTTAAGGGTGTTACATCGTTGTATGATTGCAAAGTTTCTTTCAAATAAAAAGTATAATTAATAACCAATCGAATTATTTAAGGTGACGTTTATCTTTATATTATTAAAAAGTATATTTATATTAATATAAAGATAAATTGATTCTAAAGTTTATAATTACTTTTTAATATCATAAAAAACAGAAGAAAAATTTTTTAAATAAATATTTAGATTTTAGAAGGAAATGGGATTGATGACAATATTATAGTAAAATGTTTATAATAAATATTCAATATGATAATTCATGAAATAGTGTATTCAAAAATTGAAACAATTTTTTAATAAATTTAAAAATATTTAAATGTACTATTTCGTACAGTAAGAAAATATATAGACCAAAGAAAATCATGAAGGAAATTATAGCTACTATAAATAATAAATAATATAATAGGATAAAATTTCGAAGAGAGAAAAAAAAATTCAAAAAAATCAATGATTTCATTTATTATATGAAGAATAACAAAATATTAGATTAATATAAAAATAAAAATCTTTTGAAAATAAAAAAAGTTTTAATCAAATACATATATATTTATATATACATTAAATCAATATAATTTTTAACAATTAGTGCTACTGTTGTTTTAGTAATAATTTAATTATCCGTAAGACTCAAAGGTAATTAATGTATTGTTATTTATAAAATTTATTCTAGAATAATTTCATTTAAATAATCATTTATTTCTATATGTTAACTGATATAAGAAAATAAAGGATTTTTACTTATTTATAAAATTTATTCTAGAATAATATTATTTAAATAATCATTTATTTCTATATGTTAACTGATATAAGAAAATAAAAGAATCTTAATTATAACTAATAAACTATTTCTTTTAATTAAAAATTAAATATAATCAATAAAGCAGTAAACATAGTTTAATTAAAAATTAAATATATAATCAATAACACAGTAAATATAGATTATTTTAATTTTCAAATGATACTACGGGTATAAATTTATTTAAATAAATTGATATACAAATAATACATACTAATAAAATATTTCAAGAATTCTATTATTAGACGAAATATTTCCTTAAAAAAACATCACATTCATTTATATATATAATAAAAAAATATAATAATTAATATTTTACATGAATAATATATATATATAAATGTATAAAATAATTTCATAAAAGATTATATAATTAATATATTAAATTGGATACCTCTTATCTTACAAAAATCATATAATTTAAAGGCTATTGCTAAATCATTCAAAGGATATACATATAATTAATATAATTAATATAAAAAATGTTAAATATAATATACTTTTTAATATTGAAACATTAATCATTTAATTTTAGTATAACTCATTTAACCATATTGTTGAAACAATTTACTAATATAAAAATTAATTTATTTTAGTAATATAACGTAATATTCTTACTGATTACATTATACAAAATAAATATGTGATTTATATTAATAATCTCAACAATTACTAGTTATTGCTAATCTAAAAATATTAGTTAATACTCTAAACTATTTAAAGCTTAAGATATAATATAAATGAAAATCTATAAAAGATAATTATTAGGATATACATAAAAGTATATTTAAGTGTGCTACATCGCTGTGTGATTGCAAAGTTTCTTTCAAATAAAAAATATAATTAATAACCAATCGAATTATTTAAGATGACGTTTATTTTTATATTAATAAAAAGCATATTTATATTAATATAAAGATAAATTGATTCTAAAGTTTATAATTACTTTTTAATATCATAAAAAACAAAAGAAAATTTTTTTAAATAAATATTTAGATTTTAGAAGGAAATGCAATTGATGACAATATTATAGTTAAATGTTTATATTAAATATTCAATATGATAATTCATGAAATAGTGTATTCAAAAAATTGAAACAATTTTTTAATAAATTTAAAAATATTTAAATGTACTATTTCGTACAGTAAGAAAATATATAGACCAAAGAAAATCATGAAGGAAATTATAGCTACTATAAATAATATAATAGGATAAAATTTCGAAGAGAGAAAAAAAAATTCAAAAAAATCAATGATTTCATTTATTATATGAAGAATAACAAAATATTAGATTAATATAAAAATAAAAATCTTTTGAAAATAAAAAAAGTTTTAATCAAATACATATTTATTTATATATACATTAAATCAATATAATTTTTAACAATTAGTGTTACTGTTGTTTTAGTAATAATTTAATTATCCGTAAGACTCAAAGGTAATTAATGTATTGTTATTTATAAAATTTATTCTAGAATAATTTTATTTAAATAATCATTTATTTCTATATGTTAACTGATATAAGAAAATAAAGGATTTTTACTTATTTATAAAATTTATTCTAGAATAATATTATTTAAATAATCATTTATTTCTATATGTTAACTGATATAAGAAAATAAAAGAATCTTAATTATAACTAATAAACTATTTCTTTTAATTAAAAATTAAATATAATCAATAAAGCAGTAAACATAGTTTAATTAAAAATTAAATATATAATCAATAACACAGTAAATATAGATTATTTTAATTTTCAAATGATACTACGGGTATAAAATTATTTAAATAAATTGATATACAAATAATACATACTAATAAAATATTTCAAGAATTCTATTATTAGACGAAATATTTCCTTAAAAAACAATACATTCATTTATATATATAATAAGAAATATAATAATATTTTACATGAATAATATATATATAAATATATAAAATAATTTCATAAAAGATTATATAATTTAAAGGCTATTGTTAAATCATTCAAATGATATATATATATAATTAATATAATTAATATAAAAAATGATATATATATAATATACTTTTAATATTGAAGCATTAATCGTTTAATTTTAATATAACTCATTTGAAAATATTGTTTAAACATTTTACTAATATAAAATTAATTTATTTTAGTAATATAAAATAAGGATCTTACTGAATACACTACACAAACACTATACAAAATAAATATATGGTCTATATTAATAATCTCAATAATTACTAGTTATTGTTAATCTAGAAGTATTGGTTAATACTCTAAACTGTTAAAGTTTAAGATATAATATAAATGAAAATCTAAAAAAGATAATTATACATTTAATTGCAAATTTTTTTTAAATAAAAAGTATAATTAATAACCAATCGAATTATTTAAGATGATGTTTATCTTTAATCTTTATATTAAAAAAAAGTATATTTATATTAATATAAAGATAAATTGATTATAAAGTTTATGATTATTTTTTAATATCATGAATAGTAAAATGTTTATATTAAATATTCAAAATGATAATTCATGAAATAATATATTCAAAAAATTGAAACAATTTTTTAATAATGTACTATTTCGTACAGTAAGAAAATATATATACCAAAGAACATCATGAAGGAAATTATAGCTACTATAAATAATATAATAGGATAAAATTTCGAAGAGAGAAAAAAAATCGAAAAAATCTATGATTTCATTTATTTAAATATTATAAAGATATATTTTACCTATATTAATTCTCTTATTTATAATAAAATATAAATTGTAATATAATTAAATAAAATATTAAAGTTATCACTAATTTACAAAGTAATAATATAAATAAGTAATAATATAAAACTAAAAGTAGATATTTGCCTATAAATGATATAATATTATCTTTCAATTAAAGATTTCTATCTAAAATGGTTAAATAAAACAATATAAAAATGGTATAAATAATATTTTTAAAAATCTTATTATTTTTAAGAAATAATACTATTTTTTAAAAGTATTAATTTCAAGGGGAATAATATATAATTCTTAATATTATTTAATTATGATAATATACGAGTTGCTAATTAAATATTTAACATAATATTCATTTAACATAATTAAACTCAAATATATCACCTTCTAATAACAATAATTAATAATAATAATAAATATGTATAAATTATTATCGAATAAATCTATAATAAACGAGAGTAATCATTATAATGATCATTTCACCTATATTGAATATTCTGAATTAAAAGAAATGCATAAAACAATAAAATAATAATAAACAATGGAATTTTAATAAACATATTATTAGAATGAATACATTTGTAAATATTGATATAAATAATTACATAATTTTTAAAATGTTTCAATTTTTTATCAATATAAGTTTTTATCAATAATAAAACATCAAAATAATAATAAACGATGGAATTTTAATAAACAAATTATTAGTATGAATATATATAGAGTATATATATTACCGATGGTTAAAAAAAAAATTAAGAAAAAAGGAAATGAATAAATTGAAAAAAAATAAAGTTCAAAATATTTCATTAAGTTCAAACGGTACATTATTTAATGAAGAGGTTTAAAGAAAAAAGATTTATATAAAAAAAAAATAACAAAGATTTTTTATTAAAAGTTCATAGAGTAATCTATATACTTAACTATTTTGTAATAATTATTATTATTGATATTGTATTATATAAAAATTTTTTTAGTTGGTTCAGTAAATATACTGAAAGATTACTACATATTAAAAAATTAATAGAGCTAAGTGCATATAATTTTTATTAAAGTTTGTACTTAAATAAATTATTAACAAGTTTAAATGAAGCATAATTATTATATTCTTTATATTTTTCTAATTTTTATTTTATATTACTATTTATTATTATATTATTACTATTAATTATGGTTATTATTATTTATTATTATTATTATTATTATTATTCTTATCATCATTACTTTTATTATTAAAATTTGATTAAGTTTAAATAATGTTATATAACCTAATTCAATAAATTTATATAATATTATTTAAACTGTATTAAGTAAAATTTTTAATATACTATTTTTTAGGCTAAAATAATATCATTTATATTGCTGTTTAAATTTATTCAAATTTATATTTGAAAAATAACGAAAGTATTAATAAAATGAACAGGAAGATAATTTTAAAAAAAAAAAAAACTTTTAAATACTTCTGATAGTTCAAAAAATTCAATAAATATAGTTTAATGAATGAGTAAATAAATAAATAAATAAATAAATAAATAAATAAATAAATAAATAAATAAATAAATAAA
>MCFG01000276.1:0-10000 GCA_002104895.1 Anaeromyces robustus | reverse complement strand
TAATATGATTAAATGGAATCAATTTTATTTTATTATTTTTTATCTCATTTTTATCATATTATTTTATGCCACTATTCTTTTCTATTAATTGTACTGTATTATTAATAAATAATATGGAAAGTTCAAATAATTTAACAAACAGGGAAAATTAGAAATAGAAATAAAAGTAATCAAAAATATAATGAAGTAATTTTACAAATTAAATTAAAACCACTTAAATAAATAATAAATAATAAATAATAAATAATAAATAATAAATAATAATAATAATAAATAAATACATACATACATACATACATAAATAAATAAATAAATAAATAAATAAATAAATAAATAAATAAATAAATAAATAAATAAATAAATAATAAATAATAAATAAATAATTGAATAAATAGATATTTTTTATATTATAAATGCTGATTATATAATATTGAATATTATATATTATTTATTTATTTATTTATTTATTTATTTATTTGTAATTTCATATAATTTTTTATATTATTTATTTTGTTTTCTTTCTTCCCAATGATATTTAATCATATTTATTATATCAAAAAAAAAAAAAAAAATTAAACCGCCACATATTACCCTTTTTGATAAAAAGGGAAATATTACATAGAAATGTATTTATTATTGAAATATTCCTTTTTTTTATTTAAATTACTTAACTATTTAATCTTTATAATATTTTTTAATTTAATTATTATATAATATTTAATATAACTTTGTAACTTTATTTATAATATTTTTTATTGACGTTTATATTGAATTATAATAAACTATAATATATCATTTATACATTTAATTATAAATAAATTTTTAATATATTATTTATTATATAGATTATAATAACTTTATATTTAATATAACTATTATTTAACTATTATTCATATATAAAAAAATATAATATAATAATATATGATACTTTTTTTTTTTTAATAATGGATTTTAATTAAAATAAAATAAAATAGAAAATATAATAAAAAAATAAAATAAAATGAAATAGAAAATAAAATAAAATGAAATAGAAAATAAAATAAAATGAAATAGAAAATAAAATAAAATGAAATAGAAAATAAAATAAAATGAAATAGAAAATATTATAAAATAAAATTATTAATTAATAAATATAAAATCTTATCATTCCGTTTTGTTCCATATAAATAATCATTTCATTTTCAACTAAAATGACTGAATTTATAAATATATTTTATTTTTTATAATAAAAAATAATAATGATTATGATGAATTAAAAAACAATTTTTTTTATAAATTTAATTTTGGTTAATGAAATAAACTTTATTTTAATGCTTTTTTTAATTTGTTCCATTTTTATCATTATATCTTTTACAATTTTATTATTTATATATATTTTTAGTTTAATTATAGTTTTAAATTTAAAATAATCTTATAATATATTTACTATAGGGTAGAAAAAAAACAAAAAACAAAAAAACAAAAATTTAAATATATCATAAACTTAATATAATAAATGTTTATGATATATATGAATAAGTATACAATAAATGTTTATAATGAATAATCAAATTTTAAATATAAAGCTTTATTAATTATCCCTAAAACATTTTATAATTTATTATTTTTATAGTTTTTTTTTTATATTATAATTTAAGAATTTTTATAAAATATTGATTAACATTTAAATTATTTATATTTTAAATTTTTAAAATTATATTTAAATTATGTATTTAAATAACTCATTAAAGTTATTTATTTGTTTTACTTTATATTTATTTATATATTATATATATATAATTATTAAAAAATTAAATTATACTTTTTATTTTATTTTATTTTATTTTATTTATTTTTTTTTAACTATTATTTATTATATATGGTAATATAGAATAGGTAATTGTTATAATATAATAATGAAATATAATTCTTAAAATAAACATAAAATGTTTAAATTTTAAATTAGAGATTCCAAACTTTTCAAATAATTCAATAGAATTAAATCATTTATAAAAAAATGATTTGCTAATATTCAATGATATTTATTATGAATTATTGAATTTTTTTAAAAAA
Organism: Anaeromyces robustus; assembly: GCA_002104895.1. Classification (NCBI taxonomy): domain Eukaryota; kingdom Fungi; phylum Neocallimastigomycota; class Neocallimastigomycetes; order Neocallimastigales; family Neocallimastigaceae; genus Anaeromyces; species Anaeromyces robustus. The sequence continues at coordinate 7,948 of MCFG01000276.1, read as the reverse complement.
AACTTTTTTGAAATCAATTTTATATGTAAGAAAAATTAAAATGAAAAAAATGGAAATAATAATAAAACATAAAAAAAAAAAAAAAACAAAAAAACAAAATAAAGAAAAAAAAAATCTAAAACAAAAAAACCATTAAAAATTATTAATAAAGAATATTTTATAATGAATAATTATTATTAAATATTAGATATTAAATATTAAGTATTAAAATATTAAATATTAAATATTAAATATTAGATATTAAATATTAAGTATTAAAATATTAAATATTAAATATTAAATATTAAATATTAAATTGTTAATGATTTATTAAAGTATAATTCATAATTAAATTTTCCTAAAATTTTTTTTGATATTTTTTTTTTATTAAATAATTGTTAAGTATTGATGTATGTATAACAATATAAATTTTTATATAATTAATTGTATTTATAAATATAATTATGGTAAATGTATTATAAATAATTAATATTAAATAAATATATTATAATAATATTATAATATATAAATATTTATTTTATTTTAAGAATAATAACATTAAATAACTATTCATTTATTTTATAAATATATAATGATTATATTTGTTATAAATTGTCCCAATATATAACTATTTTTATTGACATATTATTTTATTAAATAATTATATTTATAATATATTACGTCATTGTTTAATGATATTTATAATATATTATTTTATTGTTTTATTATATTTTTAATAAATTATTTTTATATCATTTTTTTTAATGTAATTACAAAATGATTTATTAATTAAAACGTTACTTTTTGTAGTAACAAGTTACAACAATAACACAAAAAAAAAAGAAAAAAAAACAAATTTTATTTAAAAAAAAAAAGTATAAAATTTATTCTTAATATAAGAATATAATATAATTTAATATATTATCAAATATATATTATATATAATTAAACAATTTAAATTAATTCTTTAAATTATTTTTATTTTTATCATATTAAATTTAATATTAAAATCAAATTAGAGTTTTTTTTAATAAAAAAATAAATATATAAAAAAAAATGTAATAACTATATTTTATAATATTTTATATGAAAGATGATTTTAAACTTTAATTATATTTATTTTCTTTTTTTTCATATTTTTATATCCAGTAAATCCTCATACACAAAACATACACATCAAAAAAAAAAAGAGAAAAAATAAAAACTATTTTTATTTATTAAAATGTATTGTATTTATCATAAATATATTAAATTACATTATGTTTATCATAAATTTATTAAATTATATTGTATGAAAAATCATATTGATTATACATTATTGTAATATGACATATTATTTTTATTTATTATTATTATTATTTATTATTATTATTATTATTATTTTAGATTCATTATTTACTTCATTTATTTTTCTTATTATCTATTCTAATAATATATTTTATGAATAACATCACTTTTATTTATTTATTTATTCATATTTAACATTAAAAGGTGTTGTTAATATAATATATTATTCATTATTTTATATATATTGTTTATAAATAACAATATTTAAATATTATTTATTATAGTATTTTTAAAGTTTTATTATACTATACATTATTGTTAATGTATTCCTTTTTTTAGTTATAATGATTTAACTTTTTTTATTTTTTTATTTTTAAGTTTTTTCATTATTATTTAAATTTTTCAAAAAATTTAATTCCGAAAATCTTTTAAAGTTTTTTAAGATTCGAAAGTAAAATGTAATAAAATAATTTATATGAACATTTATTATTATTGTATTATTTTTTCTTTTCTTTTTTTTTTTTTTTTTTTTTTTTTTTTTTTTTTTTTTTAAAATAATTAAACTTTAAATAAGAAAAATTAAAGTCAAAGTATAAAAATGATTTAGTTAATAAAGTAATAAAGCAAAAAGATTAAATGAGAATTTAATATATTTGATACCAAAATAAATGCTTTCAATGTTATAATATTACAGTATCATTATTTAACCTAGTTTATAGTAACCAGATTATTATATTAATATATTGTTGTTCATTTACTATTTTAATTATATAATATTTTTATTTATAAACATTAATTTATTTTACCAATATATAATTAAAACCTTTTTTCTTTTTATCTTTCATAAATATTTTTTTTTTATCTTTCATTATACGTTAATATTTATAATTTAGTGTATAATGGGAAAAGGCAAAAATAATAAATTATTAATTATAATAAAAAAAGTAATTAAATAATTAATGTTGAATAATGTTTAATATTATAGTATAATAAGTTTTTAATATTTTAAGTTTTAATTATAAATATTCAAATACATAATGTATAACAATGTATTACAATATATTGAAATACAGTTTTTTCTAAAAAAAAAATAAAAATAAAAATTATATTAAATAATTGTTTCATTTATTAAAATTTTCATATATTATATTCAATTATGTATATATTGTGAATATATAATAATTCATTTAATTTTTTATAGAAAAATATAATATGATTATTATTTAGATATATAAATAATATTGTAGTATAAGTATTATTCATATATTTTAATTAATAATTAGTTTTTTTATTGTATTATTCCTTTTATTTTATTTTTTTTTTTTTTAAAAAAAATTTAAATATAAAATGTATCAATAAGAATTATATTAAATATATAAATTTAATATTTATTAACAATGATATTATAATATAATTAAAATGTATTACTAATTTTAGATAATATATTTAAGTTTTAGATTAATATACAAATATATTATTAGAATAATATGAATGTATTGATAATATATTCATATTCATATATAATAATAACTATAATAGATAACAAATGTCAATTAATATATTTTATTAATGATATATAAACTTTAATTGTATATATTAAAAATTATAATATTTTAAAAATTAATATATTTTAAATAGTATTATAACTAAATTATTTATATATTTATTAATACAATTAATATATTATTGAATATTCTTTAATATATTATTAGTAAATTATTAAATTCCATTTATTTGAATAAGTCTAAGTATTTATATAAGTATTTTTCCTTCAATTTTTTTATCTTTTTCTTTTTTTTTTTTTTTTACTACTTTTTATTTAATTAGTATAAATATAAATTATATATATATATTTATTTTATTTTAAAAAAAAAAAAAAAAAAAAAAAATAAAGTAAAATAAAAGATTATTAAAGATTGAAAAAAAAAATATATATATTATATACAAATGTTTTAAAAAATATTTAAAATAAAATAAGCAAAAAATAGTAATATAAATAAATAAAAAAACAATTTTTATATTCTTTTTTTGTAAATATATTATAATTTATTTTTTTTTATTAGTTTTAAAATTAATATAACACAAAAAAATTTTTTTTAAAAAGGTAAAAATACAAAATTCAATAAAATACTATTAAACAAAATAAAAAAAAAAATAAAAAAATCTTTGTATATATTCCTGTAATATAATATTAACCCAATCTCTGTAATATATATATATTAAGGATAAATAATATACAATTTTATTTCCAGATTTTTTAATAAGTAAATAATAAACAAATAAATACAAAATTAATACAATTTTATTCATTTTACGATTAAAAGTTAAATATATTCAAAATGGTTGTCAGTCAAAAAGATAAAAAAGATAAAAGGTATTTTTAATAAAAATAATTATTAAAATAAAGAAAAATCAATATAATATGATACAGAATAATTTAAGAATAAAAAAATAATATTTTAATATATATTTTTTAATTCATTTCACAAAAATAAATTAACTAAATTTAAAATAATTTTATATATCTTTATATAATATTTATAGTAAAACTAACAAAAAACAAGTTCAAAATAAGGAATCAAAAACACTTAGACTTATAAAAGAAAGAAAGAGAAAGGCACAATTAAGAACTAATCCAGCATTATGTATATATCATAATATAATTTTTTAATGTATTATTTAGAATATATATAGATAATAAATACTAATATATATGTATGTTTATTTATTTTTTATATAGCAATATATGAATCTGGAAGAGAAAGAACTAAGAGAGTTGTTAAAAAAGAATATCCTTTGGTTAATATTAATAAACTTCCATCAATATTAACCAAAGGTAATGATAATATTGGTGTTGTATGGAAAAATACAAATAAGATTCAATCACATACATTATTTTCAACGACAAATTTACCAAGTAGAGAACCTGAATCTAAAAATGATATATATTATTTAATAGCACCATTTAAAGAACCAAAATCTGTAAATATAGTTGAAGAATTCAAAAAATATAAATTAAGATTTGCTAAAGAAAATAAAAATAGATATCAAGATATAAAATTAAAATTAAAAAAGTCAAAATCATCACAATCTAATAATAATACATCATGCCAACCAAAGAAAATAGAACAAAAATCAATAAATGCCTTAAATAAGGAAAAGAATAAAATTTTAAATCAAGAAAAAATTGTTGACTCAACAGATAATGCATATGAAGAATCAATAAAAAAGAATTTTATACCACTCTTATCTACATTTTCAACAAATCCTCTTACTAAAAATTGTTTCTTAATTGAAAATGGATTGGATAAAAGTTCAAAAACAAATAATAATAATGAATTACATAAAGTTAAGAAAACTATTAATAAGAATAAAATTAAAATGAATAATAGTTTTATGAGTAGTAAGAGCATATATAATAATTTTGATTCTATCATAAATTCTATTCAACCTTTAGATTCTATTATTTCAGCAAAACCTTTAAATTTTAACAGTTTTATTTCAAATAAAGGCATGACTATACCAAATATAGATTATATTGATGATTCATTAGATTTAAATAAAGTTAAAATTGAAGAAGATTTAATTCTTAATAATAATAATAATAATAATAATAATAATAATAATTTAATGAATGATTCATTAAAAATGAAAAGGAATAAGGATGATGATTTTTTTACTAATTTATTAACTATGAATGAAAATGATAAAAATCTTTTAAATTGTAATATTTTAAACAATCCATTATTGTTATCTCAATCCTATACAGATGATGATTGTACTTTAGAACCACTTCCTATAGAGAAACCTGAACGTTTTGGTTCTTTAGATGAAATTCTTGCACCATTTAAAGTACCAGTCAATGATACTAAAGTTAAAATGGAAGAAAAACCAAAAATTAAAAATAATAATAATAATAATAATAATAATTTTAATATGGATGATTTAAATTTACCAAAGATTGAATTACCAGAACATAAAAATGTTCAAGAAAAACTTGATTTTTCAAATATTGGATTAGGTAATATGAATTTATTTAATGATGGTGTTTTAGATACTTCATTAATTAAAAAGGAATATCCAAGTCCACCACATGAGAAAAAGTATGATCCTGATAGTTTAGGTGAAATTGCTGAATTTACTACAAATGTACAACCAACAAAATTAAAAAGTGTTAAAATTGAAAATAAATCAAATTTACAAATGACTGGTTTTGACGCTAATAAGATTAAACGTGAAGATATAACTATACCTATGGATATTACTAATGATGCTTCAATCTATTCATCATTACTCCTTATGAACTCTTTGAATACTAATACATCTGATGTTACTAATACCACTTTAATTAATAATAAAAATACTAATAGTAATAATGCTCTTATTAATAATTTAATAAATAATGAACAAGGTTTAATAGGTATGGAATCTTTATTACCTACTTCTAATTTATTATCTAATAATAATTGTTCCCTTGATCAAAACCTTCAAAATATGGCTATTGAATGCTATAATACTGAACTTAACTTTATGAATTCACCATATACTCTTCCAAATACATTAGATTTTGTAAATGATATAGTATTAGATAATAATGATTTTAAAAATGCTTCCTCCAATATCATGCCATCACCAGAAATTAAATTAATGAAAAATATTTCATATGATACCTCAAAATTATCTCTTGATGGTGGTGATTATAATACTCTTATTAATAATAATTCTAAAGTTAAAGATACCCTTAAATCTACTTTCCAAGGTTGTTGTTCTGATAATATTCATGTCGCAACTACAACAAGTACTAATTTAAGAACTATTCCTGATTGGTATTCTCAAGATGTTATAGACCTTGTAGATCAAAATGCTATAGCTTCTCTTAGTAGTGAAGAAAGTAATAATCAAACTAATAGTCCACAAATTGTAAAACCATTAGCTCCAACTTCAATAACGATAAATAACATTTCTGATTTATCAAAAGAAATGTTAAATAATACTAATCAATATACTTCCTTTTTAGATAATGAAATATCATTTTCATTTAATGAAGAATCTAGTAATAAAAATAAGAATGCTAGTAATACTAATAATAATAATAATTTAGATTCATTAAATAATGATAAGATGGATATCGATACTAAATTAAAAGAGAATAATGAAGATGAACATGAAAATGAACATGAAAATGAAAATGAAAATGAACTTCCAGATGAAATTATAGAAGAAATTATTGATCGTTTAGCTAATGATGATAAATTAAAGAATCAAACTACAGATTCTTGCTTCATTGGTCATAATCTTCAAGAAACTAGTAAAATGCTTAAAGAAATGTCAAAAGAATTTGAAAAAATAAATTCAAATTCTTCTCAATTAGAAAATAGTGAAAAGAAATGGAAGAATTGGCGTAAAGATATTCTTGCTTATGAAAATGAAGCTCATCAATGGCTTAATGCTCGTATTGAATTTTATTCTCGTAGAGTTAATGAATATAGAAAGGATTGGATTGAATATTGGATTAAACGTTATTTAATGCAACAAAAACATCAAATTAAAACTTTAAGTCTTTACATTAATATTCCACAGAATTTACAATTTGCTACAACTAGTATAAATTCAACAAATAAAAATGTTTCATCATCATCTAATACTACAATAAATTCAATTCCAACTCCAAATCCAACTCCAACTCCAACTTCAACTTCAACTCCATCTTCAACTGCTATTGAAACTACAACTACAACTACACCTACAACTAATTCTGAATCGGATAATCAATCAAATATTATTGATTCTACACCAAATGATAGTTCTGAAAGTAGTGAAAAAACTACTACTACTACTACTACTCAATTAGTTGCTCTTACTGCAGATGTTAGTAAAGATCCACGTTTAGAAGTTATTGGAAGAACAATTGATGTTACTAATAAAGAATTATTAAATAATCCAGTATTAATTGAAGAATATCATGAAAAATTATTAATTGAAAAGAATTTATTATTAGAAAAGTATGATGTTGTAGATTCATTAGATCTTATTCCATCAGAATTTATTCATTCCATTATAGATGATGATATTTTAATGAAACAAAAAGAAAATGAAAATAATGAAAAGACTAAATCAAAATTATCATCCTCATCTAGTAATAATAAAGGATTTAAGGGTCGTCAACAAAATGGTCAAAATGAAATTGCTTCAGTATTAATTGATGAATATGTTAAAGCTCCTTATGAATCTAAAAGATTATTTATTCATGGAATTCCAAAAGATTATCAATTAATGTTTAATGATAAAATGAAATCTCTTATCTTTATTTTGGATAAATGTATTCAAGATAAAAAAGATTTATATAAAACTATGAAAGAAAATAGAAAACAATATTTTATTGATAATGAAAAAGAATCATGAAAAAAAAAAAAAAAAAATGTAAAGAAAACAAAAAAAAAAAAAAAAAAAAAAAAAATGGAAAATATAATATAGAAAATGCTATATGTTTTATAATAATATAATAATTTCCTTTTTTTTTCTTTAATTTATTTATTTAAGTAGAAAAATCAATAAAAAAAATTATGAATATTAAGGATAAAGAATAAGAAAATTGGAAAAATAGAAATAAGGATTTATTCGTATATATATATAAAAAACTGGGTTAAAGAAAAAAAAAAAAAAAAAAGGTTATATGGATTGA
>MCFG01000275.1:90000-93636 GCA_002104895.1 Anaeromyces robustus | reverse complement strand
AACTTGTGTATATAATTCTTTTATTAAAAATCATTTTACATAAGAATTTTGGTTGAAAAAAATTTTTTTTTCTTTGAAATTGAATAAATACCAAAAAAATTTTTAGAATTTTTTTGTTATTCTTAAATGTATAATTCTTAAGAATTTTAAGGATATTATATTATATATATATTTTTTCCTTATTTTACGATTATTTAATTGTATTGCAATAGTATATAACATTATATTAATTGTTATGGTAATTTATTTTATAGATATTTTAAAAGTATAATGTTATTACATTTTATATTTTAATTTATGATATATTTTTGATATAAGGTAAGAATTTATTAAATAATATAAATATACTAATGTTATTATATTTTAAGAATAATCATGAAAATGATAATATTAATATTATTAATAATAAATAATAATAACAATAATATATTTATATTATTTAAATATATTATATAATTTATTATATATAACAATTTTTATTAATATTTATAATAATAATAATACCAATATATTTATATTATTATATATTATATAAATTATTTATAAAGTTTTCCATTAATATTTATAATAAAATAAGTTATTTAAAGCTTTATTGAAAATATAATAATGATTTTAATAAATTATAAATAATTTTAATGTGCATGAAAGTTATAAAGTACATAGTATGTATATAATACAATATTTATTTAATTATTAGTAATAAGTATATATAAAGTTTTATTTTTAATATAATATTATAAAATAATTACACATATAATAAATATAAATATTTGTTACACACAGAAATGAAAGAGCAAATAAATGAGCAAAAACGTAAAGGTATCCAAAATAATGAAGGGTAAATTTATTATTCTTTAAAATAAAATTTAACAATGTTTAAAATCATTATTTTAATTTCATTCACACATAAATGTATTTATTTATTTATTTATTTATTATACTTATATACATTAAAGTAATAAGAAGAAACGTACAAAAGGAAAGGAAGAAAAAATAAACAAAAAAGAAAAAGAAAAAGATAATGTTAAAAATGAAACTTCTAAAATAGTAGTTCCAAAAAAGAGAGGTATAAAAAATATAAATATTAATTATATCCATTTTATTAACATTATTAATTAATTATTAAATATTAAATAATTATTTAAATAATAATAATAATAATAATAATAATAATAATAATAATAATAATAATAATAATAATAATAATCATCATAAATAATAATAATAATAATAATAATAATAATAATAATAATAATAATAATAATAATAATAATCATCATCATAAATAATAATAATAATAATAATAATAATAATAATAATAATAATATTAATAATAATAATAATAATAATCATAAATAATAATAATAATAATAATCATAAATAATAATAATAATAATAATAATAATAATAATAATAATAATAATAATATTAATAATAATAATAATAATAATAATAATCATAAATAATAATAATAATAATAATCATAAATAATAATAATAATAATAATAATAATAATAATCATAAATAATAATAATAATAATAATCATAAATAATAATAATAATAATAATCATAAATAATAATAATAATAATAATAATAATAATAATAATAATAATAATAATAATAATAATAATAATAATAATAATAATAATAATAATAATAATAATAATAATAATAATAATAATAATAATAATAATAATAATAATAATAATAATAATAATAATAATAATAATAATAATAATAATAATAATAATAATAATAATAATAATAATAATAATAATAATAATAATAATAATAATAATAATAATAATAATAATAATAATAATAATTAACTTTATTTTTTTAACTAATGTTTTTTATAATAGGCCCAAGATCTGGGTTTTTAAACGATATGGTTAAAGATAGAGTAAAAAAAATTTTATCTGATTCCAATATACCATATAGCACTGAAAATGGTGAATTTGTTTATTCAAATAATAATTTAAATTCTGAAGTTAATACAAAGGATGATTCTTTTTCATGTAGTTCAAATGACAATTCTTACAGTATATCTAATAATGAAAATACTCAAGAAAATTCAATTGCCAAACAATCTGAAATTAATAATTTAGAGAATAATAATAAGGATAATAATAATAATAATAATAATAAAAAGAATCTTGTTGAAGTAACCTATGAACGCTTATCTAATTTTTATTTTAAAATTTTAAAGGATATAGATGATAATAAAGATGACATTCAGAAATCACATAATTTTAAAAATATAATACCATTAGATGGATTAAAAGATTTGAATATTCCAACTGATTTTAAGTTTTCAAATACAGATACAGATGATGAAAAATTATTTTATCAATCATTACTTGAATTCACAACTGATGATTTTCCAAATATTATTCATCTTAATTATAAATTATTAACTGATTTTTTTAATTATGCACATGCTTATGCTCCAATAATTCATCCATCTGCTTTAGTTCTTCGAATAAAAAATAGAACATTATCACCCTGTTTATTATTAGTAATTTATGCAATGACTTATTTATTTATACCAAATCAAAATAAAAGGTTGTCTAGATTTTATGCTGATAAATCTCAACAATATCTTTTGGCACATATTCATACATTAGATATTCAAAATATCCATACCGCTTATTTATTAGCCAATTTAGGTAAATGATTATTATAATTATTATATTATTGTATTATTATAATAATTATTATTATAATTGTTATTTTACTATAATTATTATTATAATCAAAATAATATATGAAATTATTGTTTTATTAATATTTATAATATTTTTATAATATATATCTAAATATATATATTTTAAAAATAGAACCTGGAACTAATAGAAGTTATCTTTTTTCTGGAATAGCTCTTAGATTATTAAAAGTATTAAAGGTATTAGATTTTGATCGAAAACCTAATACATATATAGAGAGAATTTTATATGAAGAACGTGTTAAAACGTTGTGGTGTTGTTTAGGTAAAGATTCATTAATGAATATTACAAGTAATAGTTTAGAATATCCAAGATGGCTTGACCAACCGTTACCACAATGTGCAACTGATATTTCTATAATTAATTACTATACTCCTAAAAGATTAGCAGTAGTATTTATGGCAGTAGTAATATGCTTAACAAAAATAATAAGATATGCTAGGTTACGTAGAGATAATATAATAGATGTAAACATTTTTAAAAAATCAATAGATGAAATTAATGAAATTTATAATCTTTTAGAAGATCATATATCATTATCCAAGCATGCATTTTCTTCAAATACTCATCCACAATTGGCATGCATTATATACCATTATACATTATATTTTACAACAAAATTAGTTTTATTTAATATTGAACTCTCACCATATATATACAAAGGTAAATTAGACCCTTCTAAAAAATATATTCAACTTAAACGTAAACCACAAAACATTTCAAATATCATCAAAGATATTTGCCAAAAACTTAATATTAATAAAGAAGAAGAAATCGATTCTGAATTTAATTTATTTGGAGCATTTACAAATCATTCAAAAAGTGAAGTGAATACTATAACATCACAGTCTTTGATATCATTATCACTACCATTAAAGTCTATTAATAATATATCTAAAGATAATAAT
>MCFG01000275.1:75000-85000 GCA_002104895.1 Anaeromyces robustus | reverse complement strand
GAGAAATAATAAGATGATTCGAAAATTTTTTCTCTGAAACGTTTACATTCATTATTATTTATTATAAAACGATATATAGCTGTGTGCCATTGGGAATGACGAAGATAGTTGGAAAATTGTCTTAAAAATTAAATTTTGAATAAAAAATTATTATCATTACCATTGTTATTGTTTTTATAATTAATAGATTTTCATTTTATTTTATTATTATTTTTTTTAGTGTTTTCTGACTTTTTATAATTAAAAATTACTTACGATAAAGTAGAACATGTTATGTAACTTTGACAAAAAGCCCATTGAGCAAATAAACGAATAGTAAAATGATTACTACTAATCCATGGTGTTAATTTAAGGAATAACTAATAATTAATCATTAATAATAATAATAATAATAATAATAATAATAATAATAATAATCATATAATCATATATAATTTAATATGTTGAACAGTAAAATAAGTTATAATACTATATATTGTAATATTTATATAAAATTATTTTCAATAATACTTTTGAAAAGAAATCAAATTGATTTTCTCCTGGAAGATATTTTCCAATATTCATAACGACTGTAATATATGATGAAATGGCATGTGCTTTTTGATTAAAGTTTTCTAATTGACTATTATGTAGGTCATAAAATAATTTAAAATTTTTTAATTAATAACACTGCTTCTATATTAGAATTATTTTATTATTTTAAATGTATAATATAATTTTTTTTTTTTTCTTTTATTACTTTAAAATTATATCAATGAATTTTGGGAATTTGATTAAAATTTTCATAAGGGCAATCTATACATATAATAATATAGATGAAGTTCAGTAATGAGTACATTTTTATTAAATAATTTTTTATATTATATTATTATAATTAATTGACTATTATGAAAAAAAAAAAAAAAAAATACTAACTTCCATGTAAAATCTTGTAGAAAGCATACAATTATCATTTGAAATTAATTCAATAATTTTGTTAATAAAACTTTCGGCTGTGTATATATCAATAAAATGTAATAATAAACAAATAGATGACCATAAACGAATCTACAATAACAATACGAATAATAATAATAATAATAATAATAATAATAATAATAATAATAATAATAATAATAATAATTAATAATTAATAATTCATAATAATAATAATAATAATAATAATAATAATAATAATAATAATAATAATAATAATAATAATAATAATAATAATAATAATAATTAATAATTAATAATTAATAATAATAATAATAATAATAATAATAATAATAATAATAATAATTAATTAATTAATTAATTAATTACTTGTTTACGATGTTGAGGAGTATTAATATATTGTGTATAGAATTCACCGTGTGGTTTAGTATTTTCAATATATAAATCAATCATATAATTTAATAATTTTTGGGCAAAAAGTTCATCATTTCTATTATCAATTGTTGACTTTTGTAATTTTAATAATACAATATTATGTTGAACACGAACAACGTAATCTTTAAGACTGAAGTTCCATTCAGCAGTTCTATATCAATATTTTAAGAATTAAATATATTTATATTGTATATTATAATTAATATTAATTATCATAATATTTAAATAAATACAATAAAAAAATCAATATAAAAATATTATAATTTTATATGATTTTTTATTATATATATATATATAAAATAATAAATACTCTTTAATATCATCAATTTCATTAATGCTATCAACTTCTTCATTTTCATTTTCATTTTCATTTTTTATTTCTTTTTTATTATCGAACTCTTTATCTTCTAATTTTAATTTTAAAGCTATTGCTGAATCTAATTTTTGATCATCTTTTTCACGTAATGGACCATAAATTAATAATTCAACCAATTGTTTCATAAAATATTTTTGACAATGTTCTTTTGAATTCTTTAAAGAATATGGTGGAGGAACCCTTTGTTTAAATGTTTTTTTAAAATATATGGTATTACTTGTCCAATATTCAAAAAGTTTTGTTGACATATAATTGACAATACCAATTTTAACATTACCTAATGAAATTATTCTTGAAAACACCTATTATCAAATAAATAAGTAATAATTAAATAAAAGTAATAATTATAACAATAAATAATTTAAATGGTTTAATTATTTATAAGAATAAATAATTCATGTAAAATAAATTTTATAATTTATATTTTTAATAATAATAAATATGATTGTTTAAATTTTTAAATATATCTTAAAAATTACTTTTTTTATTGGACCATCTTCTTCATTAAGTTGTTGTAATTTTAATAAACCTGGCTGGAAAACGAAATCAATATATTTATTTATTAATGGAGTAAACCATTTTGAATTTGATATATTTTCTTCAATAATTTTATATCCATTTTCAAAACATTTATCAATCTTTATATATTTATTAAATATTATTTTTATATTTAATTTAATAATTAAAAAAAAAAAAAAAATTTTTTTACATATTTATTAATTAAATATATAATTTTATAATAATTTATATAGTATATATATATGTATTAATAATGATATTATTAAAATAGTAATAATAGTTTAAATATGAATTTACCAATTCAACTGATTTTTTCCATTCCATATCAACTAAATCTTTTAAAAATTCAAATATACTAATGGCTGAACGATAAGTTGCATTTTCCAATTCTTCTGTACAATATCCAAAAATTTCTTTGGGTGTTATAGAAAGTTCTGTATTTTCCTTTTCAGATTTCTGTATATGTATAATAAATTATAAAATTATTATATTATTGTAATATTATAATATTAATAAATGTTAATCTTAATTTATTTAACATAAAAAAAATATTTATAGATATATGTATTCATTATTTAACTTAAATCTTATAAATTATTATGTTAATATTTTTTTACCTTTATTGAGTATTTTAGCATATATTCAATACATTCCCAACGTGAATTACATAAATAATCAATAATATTTCCCCAATTTAAACGTCTGTATTATATATTATTTATTACAAATTAATACATATATAAACATTTTTATATTAATATATATATATATAATATTTTACCTAGCTTCATAAGTAGAAGTAATTTTTTTTATTTGAACATTTTTACATAATTCATATATAAAGTTATCAGTTACTAAGTCTAATGTAAATATTTCATTTAAATAAGCCGATTGACAAATGACTCTATATAACTGGATTATATTTATTTTAACAAATTGTGTATTTAATTTGTCGTTATTACCTAAGTATTAAAATTTTATGTAAAAACAATTATTAATAATATTAATAATATTATTATTATTGCTTGTATTATTATTATTATTATTATTATTATTATTATTATTATTATTTTAAAGTAATAATAATTAATATTGCATACTTTTAGCAACTTCTTTAACAGATTTCAATTCATTAAATTTTTCATTTATTATACTTTCGATAGTATTTAATGATAGTGGAATAGTAAATCTTGCTTGTTCATTATTATCAAAAACATTACATAAAAATAAAGTTATATATGAAAGGAGTTTCTTTGAATAATCAATATCTATTATTATGTAAAATATATTATATTAATATAGTCAATACAATATATTTATTAATATTGTTAACGTAAAAATATAGTTTTTTTTAAAAAAAAAAAAAAAAAAAAAAAAAAAAAAAAAACAATATTTAATATATATATTGAAATTTTAATATAAAATATTTTATATTTCTTATTTATTTATTTACTTATTAATAAATAAATAAAATAAAATAAATAAAATAAAATAATATAAAATAATAATAAAATAAAAAAATAATAATAAATGATTAAACATTACTCATTAAGACATCATTATTAAAATCAATTAAGCGACTATAACAATAATTAATAATATTTTGTATTGTAGATTCATTAATGTCTAAAATATTCAAAATATCTATTATTAAAGAAATATAATTATAAAATTATTAGAATTTATTTATAAAATATTATATTATTTAGTATTTATATAAAATTATTAGTCCATACCTAAATTATTAGTATTATTATTATCTTTAAGAAGATAATATAATAACTCCATTGATTTTTCCGGTAAACTCTTTTCAACGTATGAGTTTATATATATTTTTGATAATTGATAAGATAATGGTTGCAAAATTGTTTTAAACATATCTTTATTTTTTGAAACAAATTTTAATATAGAACAGATAGCTTTACTGTCTTTTGAGTAGATTTCTAATGGAATCTCTATAACAGTGAATATAAATATAATGAAAATATTAGTATTAATTATAATAAATATTATATTTTTTATATAGAATGAAAAAGAAAAAAATTTTTATATTTATAAAAAGTATTTTAATGTTATATAATATATTTTACGTTATTTATAATGAATTCTTTTTATATTACCTTCATCAATATTTGATAAAGCTAAATATTCATTTAATGATTGGTTTAAATTATTTTTAAGCTATTTTTAAGTAGTAAATTAATCAATAGAGAATATATTGTTTTTATATTAATTAATTTATTAATTAATTTATTAAATATTTATTTATTATTTATATTAATATTTACTTCTTTTTCGTTATAAAAATTTTTGATCCATTTTTCAACTTTTTGATATTCTTCTGAATTTTCGGATAAATTAAGTCCTTCGAGAATAACTGAAAGAGTACTTAAAATTAATTAATTAATTAATGAATTAATAACCTTTAATTATTATCAATTTATGATTTATATTTATATTATAATTAAATTAAAATATATTACATTGTTATTTCTGAAAATGTGATATATTCTTTTTTTAAATATTTAATTATTGATAATAAGGAATATTTTCTTATAATTTTTCTTGAACTTGTTTTACTATTATATATATCATATTGTTAATAAATATTATATACTTATATAATAAATATATATATAAAATCATAAAATATATTTACTGGAAATTTTTATGAAATTCAATAATATTTCTTATTGAAGCAAGTTCTTCGGATCCCCAACAATAACAATTATCTTTAACATTTCCCAAACCTTGCATTATAAATATTATCGGTATAGAAAAACCTAATGAAGGTAATTTTTTCATAAGTTCACATAAGAAGTAGGTCTTTTATTTACAATCATTTGACAATTATATATTAATAATTATTAAATGTTTAATATTTATAATATATATAAATCATATTTATTATTATTAAGTATAAAAATAAAATAAAAATGAAATAATTAAACTACGATGTAATTATAATATTAATATAGAAATTATTTATACCTTTTTTCCTATGTCATCAAATGATTCAATTATTCTTTTAGTAAAAAGGAATAAAGCTTCACCAAATGGTGAAACAAAAGATCCAAGTCCTGGTACAGAATAAAATGATGCTGTATCTAAAACTTTTAAAAATGAATCTATTTTGTACATATTAATGTATACAATAAATTAGAAATAATATATATATATATATATAGAATTAATAAAATGTATATATATATACCAAAGAAGAATGTGAATTGACTTCCTAAGATTCTTAACCTATCTGGATCATCTATATCAATTAAATATCTTATAAATCTTTTTCTTACTGCTATAGCATCATTTTGAAAACCTCTTTTTAATATAATTAAAATCCATGAAATATCTAACTCATATGATTCGTCTTTTTTTTTTAAAAAATTTTTTTATATATTTTGTTTTATTATTAATAGAATAAAATTATAATAATATTTATTTAAAATGTATATTATTTTGAATTACTTTTTCCTGTAGGAATAATATCTAAAAATTTTGGAAGAATTGGCTATAGTTAACAAAAAAATATAATTTAAAAATTAATTACATATAAATATATAGTTAGTTGATAAAAAAATAATATGTTATATTAAATAATAAATATACTATTTTTTCTTTATATATTTTACATCAACAAGATGAACATATGTTTCTTGAACCATATCGTAAAGTAAAAAGAAATTTGTCCAACATGCTGAGAATTCTTTTGATATATTTTTATTAAAATTATACAAACTATAAATTATAATTTTTTTTTTTTTTTCATTTGATAAATAATAAATCAAATAAAATAGATAAAAATATTAATTGCTTTCATTTTTTTTTTAATATTATAATATTAAAACCAGTAAAAATTATTATAAATATATATTTACGGAGGCCATTCCAAATTTGGATTTTCGTCATGATTTTCAGAGTAATCAACAATTCTTTTTAATAAATATACTGAAAATTTTCTTGATATGGAATCTATTTCAATTAACCCAGTCTAAATATTCAATTTTTATAAGAATCATTACAAAATAATTATAAATCCATTCATTTAATTATTCAATTATTATTGAAAAATAATTTAATAATTATAATTTTTAGATTGTTTATTTTATATATATTAATTAATAATATTTAATTACTTGTATAATTTCGAATAGTCTATTTTCATAACGAAGATCATATAACGGTGTTGAATCAACTTCTTCAACTGACATAAAATTATTGAATAATTTAGCAATTATACTTAATGAGTCTGGTCTTAAATCACGTGAATAATTAAACATATCATAAACTTTATTGAAAATTAACTATTTTAAATTGAAGAAATATATAGATTTGTAATAATAAAATAATATAACTTGGTTTAATAAAATTTATTATAAAAAAAGGAAAATTTAAAATTATATATATATGTATTTTGTTATTTAGATTTATTTTACCTCTAACCAACTTTTATTTTTTATACAATTATTAAAGAATGCTGGTGTAATATTTCTCATTACTAATTGTCTAATAGAATTATTCATATCACTAAAGTAACAAACCAAAATAATTAAAATTATATTTTGATATTGAGTATAGTTTTTATTTTCAGTACATTCAATGAAAGACTTTAAAATATTTAATATAGTTAAACAATTAATATTTTTAATAATTTCATTTGCTTCTTGTGAAATTTTTTCAAAAAGATTTATATCAACTTCTTTAATAAGTTCAGAAGTTGAAAACTTCTTGTGATATTCAGATAACAAATCATTATTTAAATTATCATATAATTTTTTTAAGATAGTAATTAACAAGGATTCGCCAAATTCATTAAAATTTTGTGCCATGAAATAACCCAATGAATTGGTTACTAAAAACATTTATTGAAATATTTAAATTATTGTTTTAATTTAATATATACTGGATAAATATAATTAAAAATTATATAAATTAATTTTTAATTCTAATACCTTCAATTCTTATATCGTGAACATGTTGTTTAGTTTTTTTATTAATTCTAACATTTCTTGAAAAAGTAGATGAAACAATTTTATTTAAAAAATTATTTAAAATTGTTTGTTTCTATAATAAAAATAATTTAAAATAATACATAATATTGATAAATATAATTCTTAAAATATTTTATAATTGTTTTTTATATATGTATATAATATAAATTATAATTGTAAAAATATAATATTTATAAGAACTTTTTCTAGTCACAATTTTTTAATTTAAACATACAACATTTGAATTTTCATTAAAACATAATGTTTTAGTAAGGTTTTCAATTGATTTTAATGTTTCAATATTCCATTGTTCAATACTGTCTCTTAATAAGGCTGAATATAAATCATCTAAGATAATTAAACTATTATTTTCTCCTGTCTTTCAAAAAAGAAAAAAAAATTAATATTTAAATTATAATAATTATAATATATTTATAAAAAACAAAATTTACTTTAACAATAGAATTAAAAATTGAGATATCTGACATTTTCTTAATAACTTCTATTATTAATGAAAATGTTTTGAATTTTCTCTTAAAAAATTATAAATATATTACTAATTTTTTTTTAAATCTTTTTTTTTAAAAAAAAGAAATAAAAAAGAATGGAATTTTTAAAATTTAATTAAGTAACCAATCATATAGTAATATAGATCAATAAAAATATTTTTAATATGTATAATACTTCAATAAAATAAATTTTTAAATATTTAAAAATTTATTTATAATTATATACATAATATTTATTAGTTTTTTATATATAATATAAAACAATAATCAATATTATAAAGAAATTTATAAAATTTTATTATTAAATGTTTAAAGTTTTTTTTTCTCTTTTTCTTTTCAAATTATCCAAATTTTAATTATATTAAACTATATTAAACTTTTAATAATATATTAAATTCAATTATAATAAATATTTTATTTAAATATCTTTCTGTTCTGTATAAATTTTAATATATAATTTATCCTTATATAAATTTTTCTTTTTTCTTTTTTTTCTTTTTTCTTATTTTAATTTTCATATATTTAATTATTATATAAATAAATAATAATTTTTTTCTTTATTTTTTTTTTTTATTTTTTTTTTTATATATTAAAGAATTTTGAATAAATAAACCAAGAAATTTATTTATTTTTTTTTTATTTTTTTTTCGTATTTAAGAAATTTTGAATAAGTAATATATGAAATCTAAAAATGTATTATAATTAAAAAAGCATTTTATAATGAAATAGATGTAAATAATTCTATATATAAAATCTTTCAATATATAATATATTTTTTTAAATTAAAGAAAAGTTAGAACAATATATAATAATTTAAATTGTTATCATTGTTTTTAATATAATTTTATAAATTTTATTAATATATATATTTTTAAACATTTTTTATTAATTTATTTTCAATTTTTATTTATTTATTTTTTATTTTATTATGTTTATTTAATTATATATTTTTAAAATAAATATATAATTAAATAAAAAAACTATAAGCATTGATATAAATAAAATTAAAAATAAGAATCCTTTATTATTATTTTATGAAAATAATAACAAAAATTAAATTGTCCAAAAACTAAAAACATTTTATAATTTTTATTTTTAATTTTAGTTTTTCTTATAAAATATTTTATACATGTTTTATTTTTTTTTAGAAAAAAACCTTTTTTTATCATAAATTTATTTATAAATTTATTATACCTTTTTTTTTTTTTTTTCTTCTATTTTCAATATTTTGTAAAGGTAAATATAAATATTTTAATTTAAATATAATTATATTATATTATTATTATTATATTTTATCATATTTTTTTATTTAAATATATATTTTTGTAAATATATATATAAACGTAGAATGGATAATCCGGATAATTCAAAAAAGAAAGTAAGAAGAAAAGTAACTCAAGCTTGTGAAAAGTAGATTTCAAATAAATAAATAAATATATATATTTATAATTATTAACTAATAATAATGAATAAATGTGTATTCTTAATTATAATAGTTGTAGGGAAAAAAGAGTAAAATGTTCAGGTGTAAGACCTTCTTGCCAAACTTGCCTTCATTTAAATGTTAAATGTTTTTATAAAGCTGTAACAAAAAAGAGAGGTAAATGTTTAATTATTTATATATATTATATATATATTTTTTTAAATATATATTAATTGCTAATATTAATTGTTAAAGAGTATTCATTTAATGAGAAATAATTAAATTGAATTCATTAAGTATATGTTTATTTATTTATTTTTTAAAATAATAATAATAATTTTAATTAAGGTCCAAGATCTGGATATATTGAAGAAATTGTAAGTACCAGAGTTCAAAAAGAAATTGAAAAAGCTGTTAATGGAAATTTAATTTCAAAGGAAAATATATATAAATTAGCAAAAAATAATGTTGATTTATTTAAATCAAGTGAAATTTTAAAAAAATATTTAGATGATTCTATTATAAAAGATGTAAAAAAGGAAAGTAGTATAGAATCTACAAAAACAGAAAATGAAAAAAAAGATAATGATATCGAAGAGGATGTTAAAGATAAAATCAATGATAAATTAAAATTAATTATATCCAAAATAAAAAATAATGAATCTGTAATTTTTAATACATTAAATGAAGAAGAGAAATATGGGAAAACATTTATATATTTTAATAACTTTATATTAAGATATACAATGCTAAGAATTGATTATAAGTTAATCGATGATTATTTTAAATACGCTTTTCTCTATTT